>JAUZNJ010033425.1:0-13171 GCA_034780135.1 Jordanella pulchra
TCAGGTGTGCTACTGCTTGGGTGGAAAGAAAACCAGCAGCCACACGGCCCTTTCTGGAACCACTTTGACACCTGTGACTTAAGGCTTTTAACAACACTTTTTAAAAGACTTCCTGATAGTAAAGAATTACAATAGTCAAGTCTTGAGGTAACAAATGCATAAACTAGTTTTTCAGCATCACTCCTGTACTAGATATTCATTTCTTTTTGCAATATTCTAATTTGAGAGGAAGCATGGTAGCACAGCATAATCAGTCAAATGACCAAGGGTATTAACAACCAAAGTTGGCATAAGATTTATTTTGAACAAGTACTTTAGTCTTTCAAGGAAAAATAAGAGGCTTCTGTGACTGACATGGTTGGTCAAACTTGTAATGCCACACGAATACTATACAAGGAAAATTGAACATCTCTTCCTGTTTTAAGAGAGAATCAGAACTCTTATTTAGACATTACACATGTTCATTAATTATACAAACAAGTGAGATAAATAAATAACTTTTGAACAGATTCAAGAAGACATTTTACAGACACATTTATAACCTGCAAGTTGCAACCACTGCAGTTAAACATAAGAATACCTGGATTTAAGCTAATACTTATTCCATTACACATATAATAGACACCATACATTAAATCCCCAGTTTGAATGCAGCATCTAAAAAAGGTATGAAGTGATAGTCTTTGAGAAGTAAACCCGTTTCCAGTATGCTTTTACAGCTGTGAACACAACACCTTTAACACCAACCACATCAAGTTGAGCTTGATCATCCAAGAATGGAGGATTGTTCTCTAACGAAGAAACCAAAGATCTGCAGGATCATTGTTTGTGCAAAAGTCCATCAGATTGATACAACATAATAAGCTGATAACTGACCAAAAATAAGGCATGGGTATATAAAAAAAATCAAAACAAACAAAAGACTTAAAGGCAGGAACAATAAAGGCATAATAATCCTGGCAAAGGAAACAAACAAGGTATAGGATTTAGAAAGATAAAATATATATCTAAAAAAAAAGAGAAAAAAAAAAATCACATTGTTGAGGCTTTTATTGTTGCCACAGTGAGATTTTTGTTCATTTAGTCCTACTATTTTTCCTTCTGGTGCTGTAAATCTCTTTTTCCTCTCATCCATCAAAGACGACTTAGGAGCTGAACAGTTAGAGAGCAGGGCTGGGCACAGAGGTGGTGGGAACCTGCCAGATGATCATGTGACTACGTTCAGACCGTTGGGGCGTCATCTGAGACACCTCAGTCGAGTCATCGCTTGCATCATCACCTAAAATGTTACATTTGTTAAGCATTGAGAATTGATTATACCCCTTACTAATGAGTCAGTTGTAAAATTTAACTCACCAATTCGGAAATTAATGTAGCCCTCCCCTCCACTGAGGATGTGCTGAGCAGTAGCTACATGGCTGCTGCCAGGAGAGGTGATCAAACAGTCTGTGAGGACATGATTAGGAGAAAAGGCTTAATGGGTTATCCCAGGAAATGAAGGGATTCTGACAGACTCTACAAGCCATTTTACTTAAGTTAACTTTTAATTGTAAGAAAACTTAATAGGACTGATGGGTAAATCCCTGCATTTCCTAAAATCTTTTGGTTTCAGAAAGCTCGGTAGCTGTTATCCAGGGTCAGGTTTATACCAAAGGTCGCTCCATGAACCACCGTTGTTCAGTAGCAGGATTTGTTGAACTTATACCGAGTTGGTCCCACGTTTGGTATGATATCTAACTGGCATGTCTTTTATTGGAGGAGTAACATCTAGAGTAGTTTGTAGATGTTGGAAAGCAAAAGCTCAAAATGCTCCATGGGATTAGGAGCTTTTTAATTTCAGATTCATAGATGTTTGAGGATTATCGGTTTTGCCAGAGTCAATGATCTATGTCAATAAATTTCAGCCGCAGATCCCTCAAATGACATGAGGACAAGTTCTTTTTATACTAAAGGAAAACAGTAAGGGATGTAATCATCAACTCAAACCATTACTATATAGCACTGATGCCAATCAGATGAATTACTCCAGACTGGCATAGGAGTGCTCAAAAATTATTTTTTTCAGTCTAATTATTGAAAAGCTTAGTGTTTTTTTTAAATCATTTTACAATGGTGCTTTGCGAAGAGGAAAGTTTCAAAAAACATTTCCAGAGTAATTTATTTCCTCACATCAGGGTTACTTCAGGGCTTTCCATTTCCTCCTGTTAGCGTGCTGGATCATGTTTTCGGCGTTCCATTGATCAGGGCTTCTTATTATGCTTGTGCTCACCCTCAACTATGTGCTAAATTAAGTCACAGCTAAGTTACCTTGTTGATATCACCTGTTCTGAAACAAAAATATCTTGAATATCACAAAGCCAAGTAAGTTGACTAAGGATAACTGCTCTCTGCTCTAACTTTCTGAAAAACAGCCTAGGAGGGTTTTTCATAGAACGCTTTCAGAAAACCCAGACTTGGATGCCCAACTTTGACTTAGCTTAGACAAAAGATGTCAAGCTGTGATTAATGAGTTTCACCAAAAAGACGCCTCACTTGACTCATGCAAAACAGGTTCAATTAATCAGTGTTGCAGTTCGCATGTTCATGAGCAAACTGTGGAGTTCATTCTGCAGTTAATAGAGAAACCGTGGTGATAGTGATCATGCACCGCATTTCATTGGTAGAAAGCTATGAGGAGTTTAGAAATTTAACTGACCTTTAAAGGCAAATGTCGTTGCCATAAATGGAACCAAAACAAGCGTGAATCATGCACAGACCCAGGCTACTTGTCTTCCACATTGCTGCTTATTTGGGCTGCATCACATAAGATCTTTCTAGCAGACTAACTAACGACTAACTAATATTACAAGCTGATATGTCAACTACATTTGTATTGATTGGGTGTTTTTAATGCAGACTATAATAGAAAATCAGTTGTTTTCCCATAATGGTGATGTTTGGACGTGTCAGCAGCAAAAAGGAAAAGGCAATGAAGCATATAGGTTCACACATCAAAAAAAACTTGAGAGAAAAGTTACCAGCCTTAAGAAAATCAGAACCATTTATTAAAAAACCCCCCAAAACAACGTTTTAATAGGCTGTATAGTAAAGTAATTCTGCAATAATTTTAGAACAGACACGTGATCTGGTATCCTGATTTGTTGAGCAGCAAAGCCTCAATGAGCTCCATAAATTCACAAAATGCCTTGGAAAAAAAAAGAAACTATACTGTGCTGCTGTACTAACTTCGAATATCTTACCAGGTGCAGCAATGATGAATCGGACAGCTTGTCTGTGTCCATGGTATGACAGCTGGACTGATGCAGTGGAACAGTATGGGATGGAAACTTCCTCTGACGCTGTAGACAGTTGGTTTTGTTATCACTGGAGTACATATGCAACAGTGTTAAAGGTTTTTGATTTCACATACTTATTGACAGGGGGATGGAGAAAATGGCACCGCCCCCGGTGCCCACCCAGAGACGGCCGGAGATGATGGATAGGGAGGAGATTTGCAGCGGTGAGAGTGTCAGGAAGGGCTGGCCTATTAAACAGAGATGTGACCAAAAGAAAAAAAAAAACAAATCTTTTTTTAAAATTACAAATTAAAGCAGAAAAGGCTGATGCTGCATACTGAGAACACTTACATCTTGGCAGAGTTTATATTAAAAAAACAAGCAACAGAAAAAGAATAAAAAAAACGTATAAGTACCTAATGTTTTAGTGATCACAGATGTAAAGTCGACTTCTTGCAGTGGCCGTCCAGTGGACCAATCAAACAGTCTTATAACAGGGTCAAGTCTGCAGGACGTCCAAACCCCACTTCCTCCAGGACACAGGAAACGCACCTGCTGTTCACTGCGCTCTGATATGGAAAAAACTTGCTGTGAAGAAACACGAGAAATAATGACTGAAACTCTGAAAATACATGTACAATACTGTGTGCTCTGAAATCATCCCTTGATTTAATGTCCGTATTTTCACACTTCTGCAGCTTCATTTACGTCCACTGCTAAACTGGTTGGAAAGGCGATTATTTTCTACTTTTAAGATACTTAACTCTGGCTTTTGAAACCATTCAGCGCAAAAGTGTTTATAAACCCAAAGAATAAACTTTGTAAAGAGTTAAATAAGAAACCCAAATCTGACTGCCTTGTTTCATAACTAGAATCAAACTGGCATGAATATAGATTTAATTTCATCCAGATGTATAACTGGATTGAAGATTGATTTTATTTGACACTTCTGATGAAAAATGAATCGACAGTAATGCAAGCCTTCCTCCTTTTGTCTACCTTGTCCCTCTTTAAGCAGCGAATCTCAGCCAAAGGTTTTTCACACTCCCGGCAAATTCAGATTAAAGTCTGTTTTTGTTTCTTCTGACTGGAAACACCATATAAAAGCCCTGAAGGATGACCTGTGCACCTAATATTAGCATGATGGCAAGGAGTCCTTCACACCTGAAAGACTCGGGCTGTGTGTCAGGACTGTTCATGATTTGTATTTCTTATAGAGATGTCTATCAGATACTGTTTATCTGCAAGAGATGGATTTAATTACCTTCCTAAGCATAGAGAAACGTTTACCTAGATTCTCTTTAAAACCTAAGAAGAAACTCTGGATCCCTACTTACTTCAAAAAGTAAAAACTATGCTTATAAAAAGGTCTATTCACTTCTCTATAAGAGAATATTTATGCTTTTTACCTCTACTTTCTTGTTGTCAGTGTCTACAACATGGACTTTATTCCAGTATCCAACCCACAGACGAGCACCTTTTGCGAGGCAGCAGCGGATGGGCTGCAAAGGATTTGCACCAAGAGGCATCACAGAGTGAGACTGCAGATTCCATCCGTCTGTGAGTTAAAATACAATATATTTCATAATCTTTATCAATAAATGTTAATACTATAAAACATGCAAACAAGATACACAGATTACCTGCAGTTTGAGAGAAAAATGCCAGACTACCATCAGCTAATCCAGCAATAACTTGATTGTTGGAGAACCTGTGAAGTCAAGCCAGCACAGAATAGACCACTTTTGGTACAATCTTTAAAGAGATGCTGATGTATAAATAAAGAGCGGACTGTACTCACGTGAGTGAATAGACACCCTCTGAGAGACACACTGATTGCACACAGTGCCGTCTGTTTGTAGAAGCCGGATGTATTAGGATACTACAACACAAAGACAAGATAGTGGAAGAAAAAAAACAACTTCTTCCTGAGGGCCATTATGATGTGTTACATATGGAAGAGATCTGCTTTTTTCAGTTGATGCTACCTTCCTTCCTGTGTTCCAATCCACACAGTTCCTGCTGCGTTGTCTGAAAAAATTAAAAACAACACGATTGTGTTGAAGGAAACTGAACAAAGCAAAACATTTGGTAATAAATTGGAGCCCTGATAAAACTAAACCAAAAAGCTGCAGCCAGATGATGCGGGACTGACCTAGGGGGGGCACGGCACAGATGCAGAGGGCAGGGGCAGTGGGAGGGAGGCTGAAATGATCCAGTACTGTGTTGGACCGTGCTGGGTCAATCACTGTGATTTCACTGCAGGAAGCAGGACCCGAAATAACCCACACAGAACACTGGGCAGAGCGGGGTGGACACACAGAGTGGAAACATGACTCAATTTGTGTTTGTGATGTTAGTTATGACAGACTGATGATGTATCATTAGAAGATGACTGGGGTTGCATTTAACCAGGATGGTGACAGAGTTACCGTGGCTTCTCCAGAGATCTCAGGAGTCACTGCTACAGCACAGTTGAGCTGCAAAAGAGAAGAAAATGAAGTCAGGAGGTATTTTTACTCCAAAGGTGTGAAGTAAACTTTTTTAGATTTACCTTAGCGGTGGAGTCCCTTTGGTCCAAGAGTCTGAGTTGGACCAGAACAGGCACATCTCTAGGCTCTGCTACAGGCTCACCAGACTCCTGGAATAATCACATTGAATCCTAAAGTTAAAGCACACATCTAACTCCCTGCACTTTCAGTTCCAGCATTAAGGTTAAGCACTTGGGAGACTAACAAATGCTCAAAAGGCAGTGTGAGGAATACCCGAGTGTTTGCCAGCGGCAAGCTCCAGCCGTGTATGTGCCGCTTTCCTAGACTTCCCCAAACGTTGGAGCGGATGTCTCTGTACAGTTCCCTCCTTCGCGCACGAGGTGAAACACAAGTAGGAGCAGCAGATCTGGAGAAAAAGCTTCTGTTTTTCGATCTCTTGACATTTAAAAGACTTTCTTAAATAGAAAAGTAGGAATGGCACAAATGCAGAGATGCACCATGAAAAGGTTTGTGGCTAATATCAGATGATACGATTCTTCTGGATGTGTAAGCACTACCAGGCTGCTCTATCCGCAAAACTCTTCCATGGAGATACTGTTACCGATTGATGAAGACCCAAACTTTCCTTCTGACAGTATTGGTAAAGGATTTATATATGAAGATGGAAGAGGAACAGAGATGTTGAAAAATGTTAAAAGGAAAGAGACTTTTTTCCCCCCAACATTCTCTCTGCAAGTCTGCAGTTCTTTCAGGCTGCAAGGGAGAGCACAACTTTCAACAGATAACAGAAAGGGTAAATGGACTATAGCAAGTTGTTTTTTTTTTTCTTTTGAGCTTTGCACCTCTGTCACAAAAAAAATAATGGATTTAAAAATGTTGTCTACCACTTGTGAAGGTTAAGGTAAGGATCTACACCTCCTGGTGAATAAGCAGATAAGCTTCGAACTGTTAATTGCTTATGTAAGATACTAAATATGCTCATGCTTCCAGTATAAACTCATGACTGTTAAGTTAATGGTTACTTCAAATTCCTCTTCAGTTTGAGCTTGTGTGGATGGTTGTTTTTCCTGTGCATCTTTGTGCTGGACTGGGGACGTTCATAAGGTGTATCTAATGACAACTGGAGACACACACTAGCGCCACAAATTAAAAAAGAAAAATAACGCAAAGAAAAAGTGCTTACTCAGCCTGGGTTTTGCTAATGGTTGGTAGCTGCGGGGATCCTTGAGGGGAACGGTTAAGTGATGAGGAAGCTGGTCGGACAAATTCCGAAGTGGGAGGAGGTACCAGTGGCTGCTTGGACAGGCCAAACAAGCGATTGAATCTAAATACAAAGAAAATTAATCTGTAAATAAAATCCAAAAAAGAAACTTCAATATCAGAAACACAAAATACCGATTTTGGAAAACCTAAATGTGTAACAGCTCCAAATTTTGTGATGGTTCTAAAGAACAGTTTATGCATTTATATAAGTGTGAAAACTTATTTTTTATCAGAGGTGATCCTACATTGACACCAACTACATTATCCATTCAGTCTTTTGAAGTGTATAAAAATGACTCTGTTGTCCGACTGGTGGTAGTTTATGGTTGAGAAAAAAGGTCCACGCATTTATTTTGTGTTTTAACTAAAACTAGCCTTGCTTGCAAGCTAAATTCTCACTGTTTTTGTGCATTTTAAATAAAAAAGTTCATCCTGTCCTGCTCACACTTCAACTGTTCCTGGTTAATAGTGTGTAGAACTAAACCTGAGAGCTACCTTATTCATCTGGCTTACTAGGTCAACTTTAAAGTTGTCTTTTGACAGAAGGATCTCTTTTAAAAATGAGTCTTGATGGCGGTACACCAATCATATAATACAAATAAATGTGCTTTTGTTGTCCAAACCGGGTATTTTTTCATATTTTACCACAGTTACAGCTTGGGAAAGGCTGGTTGGTCTATCTGAAGGCTATTTGTGTGAATTCATGATAGCAATGCAGATTGAAAACAATGAGGAAAGGCATAGGAATCAGGTCTGCCAAGTTATTGATATCAACTCTTAGATGAAACTTCACTTTGAGTGATAAAATGATGAATATAAAAAATGTTTACATAAACAACATTAAAAGCAGAAGATATTACTTTTTCCAAACACTTGATCTTTTCTCCTCTGTAAGCTTCTCCACTTTTGTTGCTCTAAAAGGAAAAAAGAAAAGTTTTCATAGAGAAAGAGTTTAAACAGTTTTATTAAACCTTTGAAATCAGTAAAAAATAAATAAATAAATAGATAAATAAATAAACACAGAATGAAAACTGAAATCACCTGAGTGTCTGACTGTGTCTCAGAGCCTCCTGCAGCTCAAACAGACGCTGCTTATACTGGTTCTTCTCCATGACCACACGAGCCATTTCGGAGCGAGAGAAGTGACGCATGGATGTGGGCATCCCAGTCTGCAATGGAAAACGAATAAGAAAGAAGAAAACAAATAAGAAAGAAATAACAAATAAGAAAGGTTTGGATCTTCTTTAATTAAAGACATTCTTTACATCAGCATCCTCCGGCTGGCACCTTTCCAGCTCTGTCTTTAGTCTATAGGGGACAGAGTGTGTTTTAGTAAAAACAGCTGAAGGTCAAGCATGTTCTGAAATCATTGAAACATCCAAAAGGGAGATCTGCACCTCCTGATTTCCTCCTCCTTCTCCTTCAGCCGTCCCTCCACATGTGCCACCGTTTCCTGAAGAGTCGCCACTTCCAGGCTGAGGGCAGAGCGATCGTCGGTCAGCTCGACTACCCGAGATATCAGAGCCTTACGAGCAGCTTCAACCGACTCACTGAAGACAGACAATTCAGATTAGACTTTATTCAGATTGTTTGGAATTCGGCACAGGGAATGTTTGACGCTGTAAAGTTAAGTATGCTCTCCAGACTTAAAGAAAACATGATGCAAAGCTTGGCTTCTACATCAGCAGACTAGCAAACACATTTTTCATGTTTTTTTTTTTTTTTTGTATTTGGAGAACAGAAAAAAAAAAAAAAAAATCAGCTCTTTTTCACTTTCTACAGCAAATTTGGCGAATCAATTTAGACCAAAGTATCCTACATGAAATACAAATTATTTTAAGCACATTCATAACCTCTGTTCCAAAGTCAGTCAGATAAAAGGTAGGTTCTGTATGATTAATTTAATGTTAAGATGTACCAATGACTAAGAACAAAAAAGTAAAAACCAATTTATGTTTTTCAGAACATGTATTCCTTTTAATCTTCTGCAACATATTTTATCTACAAGTATCCGATATTAAACAGCAGAGGCTCCGGAGCCACATCTGGCTCTTAAAGCCCTATAAAAGCAGCCTTTGGTCAAAAATCACGAAGAACTGAGTGTTGTTTTTAAAGACCAATAAAATAAGGAAGAATATTTCTATTAACTGGCTCTGGGTCAATCTGATAGTTTGCATAATAAGGGGAGATATTAAGGTTGCCTCCAAATATAGAAAAAAAGAATGAAAAAAATATGAGTGGGTTTAATTAACAAAGAGGCAAAGAAGAAAGAGGATATGGTTGCAGCAGAGATGATAAAAAAAGTCGCTTTGCTTAAGCACTTCTCCCCAGTTACAAGCATATAAATACTTTTTGAGAGATTAAACAAGTAGTTTATTTTTTCAAGATACCTTAAGCCAGATATAGCTTTTCTTTTCTTTCTTGCTTAAAACGTCTTCATAAATCCAACAATAGGTGGATTTTTCTATGTGAAGATGTTGGTTAAATAGCAAAAGCTCCCAGTTCTCCTTTTGCTCTGTAACTAGTGTTCATACAGAAGCAATTAACCCACGTGACAGAAAACCTGAAAATATACTTTAAAAGAAAAGGAAAAAAAAAAATCACACCAAAGCATCTGTGAACAAAACTGTATGTAAATGTGGGACTCACTGGAGGACTTTCAATTCCTCAAACTGGGCAAGAATCTCCTCAAACTGGTCTGCACTGCCTAAACAGAGAAAAAAAAGCAGCACGGTTTGAACAAAAACTCTCTCTGATAACAACAAGCTGTGTAGTGGCTCTAATTTGTGTATCATGAAGAAGAAGTAAACAGTTAAATTGTGCAAAATGTTTTCATTCAAAAGAAGAGATAATGAGCCAAACATTAAAGAGCAAATTGCAGGTTAAATCTTTGACAAAACGTAAACTAAGTGTTGTCTAATGGATCATATTTAAGAAGTTTATTTATGGTCTGAAGTCTTCTGGTCACCATAACGAAGTAAATTTACTAATAAAGGTGACATTTTTTAGCCGTGTCTCCCCCCAAAAATAGATTTTTTTTAAAAAACAAGTTGCATCATTTGACGTCACATCAGAAAGTCAAACAGTCGCCGCTGCTTCAGTGCCATGTGACAGTAGGTAGTTATTTGAGAAACTGGCTCTTTTTTCTGTGGTGGCGCAGAGCAGACAAAAAAGTGTTGAACATTGCATATTTGCAGCTAGTGTTTCCAACTACTTACCACCCGAGATGTTGCGCTGTGAACTTTTTTCAAGTTCTAAAAACAAATTACTGTGCAAATTCACTCAAAATGACGTTTGTGGTTGAGAAAAATAGCAGGATATTGCTGAACTAAACTATCTAACTAAACTAAACAGCTACTTGTTCAAGTCTTCCTGTGGAGGATGTTCATCTTTGGCCAGTAATTCTCGTCCTGGTCTCTTTCTACTCTTTTAGACGTACAAAAGACTCATAGTTACAGGCTTTTGGTTCATCATATGTTTATTTGTACACATTTAAAGTGTCTTTGTTGTCTGAATTAGCATTGGTATCCATTGTTATTGACTGTAAAGCTAAGCGGACTCAACTACTTTACATCACTTCTGATGCCCGGTATGTAAAAATTTTCCCACAAAAACAACCCAAAAAGCCTTAATAGTTCATGTTTATGTACATTTTGATTCAAAACCTAAATCCTTACATATTTTTCAAGAAACTGATAAAAGTGGGGCTCTAACCTGCAATCTGCTCTTTAATGTAACATTAAATACTCTACTGCCTGCATCCTATTGTAACCCCCCCAAAATTCAACTCTTTCTGTTAGCATTGCTTGTGAAGCTTTTAAAACATTAACAAAACCCTGCTTACCTCTAATGCTGGCGCCTCGGTCTACGCTCTCTAAATAATCTCGACTCAGTTCTGACAGTTCGGAGAAAACAGAGTCTGTGTTGCGGAGGTCCCACTCCATGCTGTCATCCTCATCCATCTCGTCCCTTTTCTCCTCCTCCTCCTTTTCTTCTCTCTGTACCTTTTCCACCTGAAGCTCATCCATGTTCCCCATCTCGTCCTCCAGGCTCCTCTCTACTTCATCTTTCAACGTCTCGTCGGTTGGAGATTTTGCAGGGGTGCTACAGAGGACAGTAAGTTATGCAGAGAAAAATGCTTTTAATAAATCATCACTTGCCTCTGAGGCTCTCGGTTCAAATCCCAGGAGCTCGTTAACCAATTCATTGCTTAGGGTTACCTTGCTTTTACACAGCTGTGCAACTGTGTCAGCTCAGGTGTGGAGCTTATGATGCCGACGACAAACTGATCTGTAGCAGGTTTTACAGCGAAATCCGTCCCTTTTTCTTCCTTGGATTCAAAAACTGGTGGACCAGAGTTTGAATGTGGTCTCTGAATAATCTGCAAAAAACAACAGCAAGAAACAACAATTACCTTCAACTAACTCAGGATTGTGGTGTGGAAGTCTTATTTGGAAAGACCCTGAAAAATGTGACACACCTTTATTTCTACCACCATATGTCTGAATAATACAAAGATAACCTATTGCTGTCAGAAGTATTAAACTCGATAAAAGGAGTCCCTCTGTGTGTAAATCAATCTTCAGACTGCTCTGTGAAGCTTTCCAGCTTTGCTAGAGGACACTGGAAAACAGCTTAGCGAAGGGACAGGTTAGGAGGTAAGTTATAGAGACGTTTAAAACAGATTGGGTTCTAAACCAGAGGGACTGACTAGTAGCTACCTGGTGAAGAAAAAGCTAAAGATTTCAATCAAATGATAAACAAAACTTTCAAGAGACCCATGGCTAAAATGCAGTAAAAAGTAAGTAAAAAAAAAGGTAAATATTCTGGATGAGTATAGACTATTGTAAAAGAAAACAATGAGTTGTTTTCATTCTTTTGGTTACTCTATTACATATTAATCAAATATATCAGAGTTCAAGGGGTGTCAATACCTCTATAAGTGGTTTCATACTCACTTTTTCATTAACGATGGGAGCAGAGAAAAGTTGTTGAGATGGAGAGTCTGTGTTCTTGGAACGCAAGTGATTCCTAAATGCAACATGGTGTAAATGTTTAAAAAATATATATAGATATATCTATTCTTATCATTTTAAAAAAGTAAACAGGTAAAGTGTCACATTGGAAGCAGAAACAAACATATGATTTGATATCTAGATAAGCTCAAGGTTCTTGATCTTTCCCAGAATTGAAAGCCTGCTATCGTGGATTATTTATAACTTTCCTGCAAAAGACACTTTGACCAGACTAAGAAAAAAGACTTGTAAACAACCTTAGAGGAGAATCCCTTTCAGAGTCCTTCCTTTTATCCAGAAGTTCTCGATACGAGTTAGTCAGCTGAGGAGAGAATATTAATGACATGTTAGAAACAACACCGATAATAAATGATGGTAAAATGGTACGAATATAAATTAAAATGAACTTCAGTTCCCAGTGTAACAACAAGTGGGGATGAATGTTATATCAGCATTGTTCATCTGAGGCAGAATGATAACTTCACAACCTAAAACACAAGATCTCTAACCAGTTAAGAAGGAAAATATATCTACAAAGATCATGATGTGACTTTGCAGACAGCCCTCTGTTTTATTGCTAAAAACAACAACAACAAATCAAATAGCACCAGATGTTAAAAAGATTTGCATCTTGGCTTGTAACTTGGCTTAACTCTGAACAGAAAACAGCAGACCTCCAACGGCGGCGACAGCAGTGGTTCTACATAGCAGCCCTCTGGGCTTGCTGTCTTTTATGTTTTCAGTCTGTCTCTGTTCCAGTAGACCTGATCACCTCCTCAGCATGTCACAAAGTGCAGCAGAAGAATGTTAGTGACTCATTAACAGTTGGTTGTAAGGACCAGGGTTGAGAAACACTGGGTAAACTGATATTTAAGGGCTGTAAGTAGGTGTGCCTTTAACTGGAGAACTGCACTGAAACCAGAGTTTGATGTTATGAATTATTCATCTTAGGCTAGTTTATATTTCTCCTTATGTGTATGTCACATACTTAAATGTATAAAAATACTTAAAAATCAAAACCTATTCATTTCTGAACATAATATCATTCGGGTTTATAAACTGAGGTATGATATGAAGAAAAACTGTAGGAAGCACTGCTGATCTGTCTGATGTGACACCAGCTGCA
>JAUZNJ010033426.1:0-13171 GCA_034780135.1 Jordanella pulchra
CAAACCAGTGCAACCCTCTTATGTGTATATATATATATATATATATATATATACACACACACACACACACATATAAAAAGCATGGCAGGTAAGTTTAAATTCAGAAAAAACACACATATTAAAAACAAACTTGAAATTGTTTCATTTCGCTTTTCAAAACGCTAAGCTTTATAGCAACAATTAATGATGAAAAGATCTCCATCATCTTCCTGTAATTAACTGGTAAGAAGACAAAATGACTTTAAACATACTAATTAACAGGAAAACTTTATTTGTTAAACATTTGAGTGGGAATTTAAACCTCAAGCTGTGGTTTTACTTTTAATCCAGTACAGGATCTTTTTTTTTTTACATGCACCTACTTCAGCTTGTCCAATCTTGTTCATCAAATGAATGTTTCTTCAAGCTTCAAAATGAATTTTAAAATATCTTATAAAAAAGGTTTCTTTTACAGTAATGTAGAATTGGAATGATTGCAACTTATTACATTCTTAAAACTCTGGGCGCATGTTAGTGTAGCAGATGTGTTTGTGGTTTGTAGATGGCTTTTGGTTATCGTGCCAAATGATCCAACTCACACTAGCTCAGAGGAAACAGCCCTGACTGAGTGTGTGCCAGCCGAACCTTTCCCCATTTCCTTTCAACTGTAAGCCTGTGTAACTATACACACAGGCGTCTGGCAAAACAACTTTGGCAATATCCTCCAACCTGTAAGTCATTAATGGCTGCAATAAATACCTTAACTTGCTTATGACTGCATAGCTAAATACTTCTGCAAAAGAACAAGAACATTAACAGGTCTGGTAGCTGTCTCACTTTACTGCGTCGCTGCTTTTACATCAGAGTGTGGCTTGGCTCTTGCATGTTTGCATGAGAAGCTCTTGCACCTGCAACACAACACTCAACTATATCTTTTTATATATCAAATGTAATCTATATATTGATTAATTAAAAAAAAATAATTTAACATAATATAAATGATGAGTTATCAAATACAACCACACTGTCTGGATGAGAGTTTCATAAAAAGAAAGAAAAAAAGTGACCATATAAACACACCAATCAATGTATTCTGTTTGGAAAAACCACACTTCCGAGCCAAAAATCCCCCAACTCAAAAGCACCTATTAAAATGGTGCTCAAAACAGCAAGTCTACAATTTAGAGGCGGCTTGTTTCCAAATGTGGTCCAGACAGAGAAGGACGCAAAAAGGAAGCCCACAATAAACACAACAGCTGTAAAGAATAAAACCTAAATACTGGAGTTTTAAAGATGATCGTAGAGTGATAATGCACGTCTGGAAAAGCACAGTCACAAGCAGGATTCTGCTCTTGGCGAAAGATTTGGTGCCATCAGGAAAAACAAAACTCCTTGGAGCTCTTGTGAAAAATATATATATTTAAAAGAAATATCCTTGATTTGTTTTTCCACAAATTAATTGTTCTTCAATTAGACAGTTGGCACTAATATTTAAAATACCCCCCCCCCAAAAAAAAAAAAATCACTGCTGCTGAATTAAAGAATGCTCCAATGTAAAATATATTACAGATAATGACATCATACTATTGCATTAATATAGTTTTTATTAATTTGAGTCCTTATGGACTTAGCTGTTTTTTCCTTCAGTTTAAAAATATATATTAGAAAAATAAAAATATGTATTACACCAAGTGTTTAAAAAAGCTGTAATTAATTCAAAGTGCTTTGAAGAGATGAATTTATTTCAGATATAAACCATTATATAAAGTTGTCCCATCAGGATCTATGAACTGTCAGGGGAACAGTCTGCTATTGTGGCAATGATGTTAAAAGTGCTTTTAACTCTTTCAGCTGAAAGATAAAGTAAAAAAAGAGCTAATTATTTATTTATTTATATGAAGTGGGAAATTTTATAGATACAAAAATACATTTATTTTATTCTACTTCTTTTCTCTGTCTACAATGTTAAAAGTAACATCTTATTACTCCAAGCTACTCATAAATATTTTGTTTATTCCACTTGATGGGTTAAAGTAACATTTCATCCTCAAAAGATCTCCAGTGGTTATTAGTGTTTTTCTAAACCTTAGAATTTTCCACAATTTGTCAGTGTGCAGTTGATGTCTGGCATAAAGGTAATGCATAAATATGAATATGAAACATCAACATATTTAACATATGAACATTGGAAGCATATAGCTGCTTTCCAACTGTGATCCTGCATTAATGTTGTCCCCCTCCCAAAAAAAATTATAGCACTTCTAATATGTACTTCTCTTTACAGTGGTAAATTACAAATAAGAAAGCGCTACACGAAAGACTATCTAATAAATTAATTTGGTGAGGGAAAGTTTTGACTGTATTTGATAAGCCAGATCTTTGATGTTTTCTAAAGAAGATGTAAACAATAAAATACGTTATCCACAAAGGGAAGATAAACAAAGCTAACTGGAAAATTATTACCGATCTTCTGAGACACTAAAACTCTTTCAAACTATTTTTTTCAACAAACTTCCTGCTTTTTAAAACATAAGTATGCTTGTTGTGTCATATGAAATAACTTGTGAACAGCTATAAGTTATTGATTGCTTCTGGCAAAAACAAGTAAAGTCTATATAAACAATGTCATCTTTTTATTGCAGCAGCATCACACATACACAAATAAATCATATCTACACATTAACTTGAGTTATTTATAAGGTAAGGAAAAAAGAAGTTACTTTTTAAATTGAGTGCGACAAATATTGGTACCCCTGCTGTTAATAATTTGTAATCCCTCTATTTAGCACTAAAATAATAAATATTTTCTATAATATTTTACAAAAATGGAGCAATTGAGAGAGAGGTGTCTATGATATATTCTCTTTGCATACCGCCCTGATCCTGAGTCCTCCTGTGCTTTTTTCTCATCAGTTCACCGAAAATGTTTTCTATTTAGGTCTGAAGAAGGAGAAAGTCTATAGTCAAACAAACTATTTCTGTGAAGAGCTGGTCATAAACTGCCCCCCCGATAGACCCAATATTTGCGCAATTTGTGGCAGATGTCATCACAATTTTCAGTTAAAATCTCATGGCATTGAAATAAGTTTTTGATGCCATAGACTGACCGGTTTTCAGCCAAGACCTTCACAGATATTGTAATGTAATTAACAACAAGCCGGAAGAGCCTTGCTGCTTATTCATACTTTGTATTATGCCTTTCTTGGTCTCGTCTTACCAAGGCATACAGTTGCAGTTAAATCCAAATAGACTCAATCTAAAATTTTTGACAGCAGGTCAGAAAAGGTTTTTCTTTTTGAAATCAGCCTCAAATAACAAGCTGCCATTTAAAAAGCATTCAGTGATTTTTATGGAGACTTATTGGCTCCTACACAAAAGGGTTACTGCAGTTCTCACAGAGTTTTAGAGATGTGTTTACCTTGATTCCTGTCCAACACTATGCATCCTGTGGAGACAAATACTGGTTCTTATGGATTTATGTTTTACAATATTTATACCAAACCTAATGAAAATAGGAAGTGAATTATTTCAAATCTACAAGTCTACTACACTCTGATCAACTTAAAAAACCTAAATAGGCTAGGAAAAATACTTTAAATGCAAGTAGTTTGATTTTCTGACATGGGATTGCTTACTCCAATATATTTTGTATTTAAATCGAGGATTATAAAACTATTTTAAATTGTGTAAAAAATATATTTTAATGGCTTGTTTACCAGGGAGTTCAGCAAATTTAGTGTAAGAAAAGGGAAAAACACAGAAATGACAGGTAAACTTAAAAAAATGTAATATAACTTCAATAATCTGTAAATCTATAATCTAAATTTATCTATTTTAGTAACTATATTTACATACATATTTATTAAACATTTATATAGAAACCCACCCAAACACACAGTCAGTTATGAAATATTTCATAATCAGTCAAGAATTTCTGCCTACAGCTAATCAAACTTGACATTTTAAATAAGAATATTACACCAGACCAATAAAAACCCCAAACATTTTAATGTAGAAATGGAGGCTTTATGAAACGTATGTTCAATCGTCGCTCAAAAAGAATCCACAAAAGTTGTTTTTAATATGAAAAAGAGAGCATACATTGCAGATTGACACTCTTTAGTCCTGCAGCAATTTACAGTGCAGGACAGACGATCATTGCCAAACTGCAATATAGAGCTGTAAAAAAAAATGGTCAAAAGCAGATGAAGAGCTGGAGGAAAACCACAAAATCTCTTGTTTCTCTTGTCTGACAAATGTTTCACACCCAGAAATGAGGCAATGACAGCTCACCGCAGCATGAACATAAGATTTGGATGATGACAGAGCATAAACACAGACGAGCCAAACGAGCCATTGTGACAGCGAAGAGGGAGAGAGCAGCAGAGAAACACAGTGGGCGCCAGCAGTTCAAACCAAGTCATAATTCTCTATCTCCTCTCTAGACAGTCATGCTTAGCCTCAGAAATATGAACATTCAGAATCACGTCCAACATTATTTTTAAGGGTTTAAACCAGTTCACTGTTCCTTCCTGGTATGTTCTTGTTATTTACACCTGGAAGTTAAATCTCTCCCTGATCCCCAATTATATTCAATTCCAGCAGACAGTCAGCCCCCCGCCCCCCCGAAAAAAAATGTTGTACCCCTCAGCAAAGCGAGCAAAAAGACAGTCTCAGTGGGGAAATGGTAAGACCTTCACTCCCTTTTTCATTCCTCATAAATCAGCCACGACTGGTCTTACAGAATTTTGCAAACAAAGTACAAGAGTGGCAACCCGAACTAAGAAAATAAGGTAACACATTACACTAACCTCAAATATGCATCTAGGAAGCCTAAAAACATTTCCTGAAGAATAAAAACAGTGAGGGGAAGGTTTAATTGAAGAAATATATTGTGACTCTAAGTTTTAATGCATAATAATTAAGCAATCATTTCCGAGGTGCCAGATTTTTGGATGATGTTTATCTTATTTAGACAGAGGACCTTTGCATGCTGGCTTTGTACACCCTGCCTCTGTCATAAAACAGAGCTCAGGCTAAAGGCCCTGCCCGAACCTGACATTAAAGGCCATTTAAAATCAGGACACAGTCTGATTTGCCACAGTGATGAATACCTAACCTGGCCCAGGCCTTCTGTGAAACACTAAACCCCCATGAACAGCAAATGAGCTCTGACTGTTTCTTTTTATTTGATCCTATTTCACTTGGTTGCATCTCTGCTTGTGCAACACTTCCAACAACCCAAAGGAACATTTTTATTCTGCTCTTAAAGTCAAAGCTAAAAAAGGAGAGGAAATAAAGCATGTTTGTTGTGAGGAAGGTAGTGTTTCCAAGATAAGGACAATATTTAGTGCTAAAACAGCTCAGAACTGATGTAAAATGTGGCAAAAAAGTGAATGTGAGACATTAAGCCTACACTAAGTTCTTGTGGACTCCCACTCATCCCTCTCCTCAAAGCAGGGCCAAAAGAGAGGTCATTGCTCTCTCCCCAAAACAGGAAGCCCTGTCAAAAGAAGATCATGTTTCTCCATAAGCCAATAGGTAAGAGTCCAGGCAAGCGGATGGTGAGTCGATCCTGAGCATTCCCGGTGACTAATGCACCAAACAAACTTATGACTCATGTTTCTGCACTTAGTCTGCATTAGAATTGTTTGTGGTGGATGCGTTGAAGTATGCAGATGAGGGAGAACCATCAGCATCAAGTCTGCAGATCTCGGAATTAAGTGTCCACCACAGGATCAGAAAAGGATCGCATTACTTTTCTCTCAAAATCCATCTAGCTCAAATTAAACTAAATTCATTCCATAACTTTCCCATTCTATTCTTTACCTTTTCCTTATCACCTAATTCAGATGTTGGTCTAAATACAACACTCAGATATGAGACAGTCCTTTAATAAGCTGAAAGATTGTGTCTATTCAGCATAATGCTACAACAACCAATGTTCCCAATGTTGCCATGTTGAGGGCTTTAACTTTTAGCTGCACATTGCATTTTCTTAAGGAGGACAAAGCAGGATTTTTTTGCCCCCTATGGCCAAAACACTTGGTTTTTGATGTTTCTATTTCTTTAATATAATTTTCAGAAAACCACAGAGTGGATTTGTTTTTAGGTTTCCTTCGGCAGATTAATCATCCTCCAAAGACTCTTCCATAATATTTAATGAGAAAGACTAATGGTTATTAAAATAGTTTCTAAACTTAGAGATGAGCTGGGATGTCACTTCATTAGTTTAGGTTAAAGAGCCTGCAGTTGTGTTACAGCCCATTCTGTTCCTGAAGATAATGAATTAAATGTTGTTCCAACATAGGGATATTATTTTTAAACCTGTTTAAAACCTCTTTATTTCTAAACCCTTTAAATTTCTCCACAACTTTAGCCCAAGCAGCCTGTTGGAATCTGAAATATGCTGTGTACTTACAAATTAGGGGACTTTTAAACATAATAGATTTTATTTAAGGGTAGAAGAACTACTGTCAAAACGTAATCAAAAATAAGTTCTGTCCCTTCTGTCAAAAATTATGTGATATTTTCCATTCGATTTTCATATTTAGGCATTTGGGCATGTGTTTAGCAAACAAAACAAACCCTTTTCTCTCCTTTGTTTAGCCTTAACATTCATTAGGGGAGTATTTAAAATAGAAAGCAAGTTTTGAAACAGGTCTCTGAAGCTCTAATATAAATCTAAAAAAGAAAAAACTTCAGGTTTATCACATGTTCTTTATATACAAAATTGCTTAAAATGGAAATAAAGTACTGTTAAATACACCAAAGAAAGAGAACACAATCTACAATGAAACTAAAATGGACAAAAAGCATGTTTAAAGATAAAAAATGCAGCACTGTTATGCTTGTAAAAAATATTGAATTTAATGCATTGGAACACATCTGTCAGTACTTGTAAGTTCAACCCCATCCTCTAAAACAACAACAAAAACCTCAAATTAATATAATTTGGAGGTCTGATGATAAAGGGTTAAATGGGATTAAGCTTGAGTGTCAGACATTGTTCACAATGCGAATGGAAGTGATCTGTGTTAGCATTATAATTAGGACCAGTTGTGTTCTTTGGGCTGGTTTATAATAGCCAGGCATAAATATTTATTCCTGGCGGCTGGAGAGGATAAAACTGGTGGGAGTCATAGGTGCAGCTCGCCAAACATCCAGAAACTAGCGCCCGGCCTGTGATGCTAATACCCCTGAGGACTACTGTGCCAGACTGCACTTCAGCAGAGATCAAATACAAGGGCTCATACGTTGCATTTATTGTCTTCAGGTTTTCCATTTTTCCTAATAAATGAGTGACAGCTTGAGGTGGGTCTGGGTACTTCAGCAGACTCTTTGTATTTTACCCTTGGGTCAGAGAGGAGAGGGTTTTAACAGCAATGGGGAGCATATCTAATTGCTTTCATATGCCATATTATTGCTTGATTTAAATAATGACAGACACCAAGGGCACTGAGGAGCATCTCCTTTAACCTCCGCCTAGCCCTGGCCAAGACTAACTACTTTCTTTGCTTAGTTACTGGGCGTCTGAGCAGCTAAGGACACGGAAAACACAGAACTTCAAAGTTTATGTGTTTATTTATCCACCAACTGAAAGTTTCTCACTGAAAAGGAATGTTTTTCTTACTCATACTTTGAAATGTTTACAAAAAAAAATGCTTCTTCCATCGGTGTGTTGTGACAATGACAAGCCGTTCAAAAACAAAACTGTCTGGAAACTCATAAAATGGTGAAGGCTTCCAAGGGTTATAAATATTCACACAAAACCCTTAAGGCTGGAGCCTGGAAGAGTACAAAGCAAGTACATTTACATTTAAACTGCACTGATAAGCGATTATAGTATATCCTATAGGACTGAGAGATTAACAATGACACAAAAATGATCTAATTGGTAACTTTCAACATGAACTGATCTGTTTTAGCTGATCAGAGGAAACTTAGGCAGTAGGCAGTAATGTGCTGCGTTGAGTCAAAATGTTGTTAAAAATATTGATTTTCAATTTAAAAGCCCATCACTATCGAATTTATGGGCTACTTAATGTAGCTTCATTCCATAATCACACTTAAACACATAAAAGTTGGTGGTCATGATGTGACATCCAGTTAAATGCAATTTATTGCAGGCTGTTCTGGTGGCTTTCATTAATGAAAAACCTCCACACTTTACAAGTAATTCTGCATTTAAAGGCCTTTAACATTATTTGGCATGTCCTACCGGTCAGATCCCGTTTCAGTTTTCTGATGTCTTTGGCAAGGTCATCAAACTTGACCTGTGCTGCTTGGAAGAACTCTTGAGGGTCAGGCAGGGGAAACACACTCTTTTCTGTACCGGCATGCTAAAAATTAATAAAAAAAATATAAGCTCCCAAAGCATTCAAATAAAGGGAAGCATTTTTTGGTTTTGATTGAGTTATAAAACTTACTTTGTCAAAATTTCGCAAGTAGTACAGAACCACATAATCAACGAGATTGATATGATTTTCCTGTTAAAAAGAAACAACAAATGACAAAATTCACATCATGACTTTAATGCAACACTACTGAGGTAATCTTTAAGATGGTTTATACCCTGCTCTTGACATCTTTTAGCTTTGGGAGGATCTCCAACCCAAATCCATCCGCCTGACCTCTTGTCCTGTTACCTCCATTCATATAGTTTCCGAAGGCCAGAACAAGACCCATCACATCACGCAGGCTATCACAATCAAGGAGGTCCTAATGCAGAAACACATACACTTTTCAGTTTAGCAATCATTAATGTGGTCAAACAACAGTTTTGATGCAGAACTTGCTAATTTTGTACTCTTACTTTGCAGACTTTGGAGATAACTTCCACCTTGCGATGTAAGGAGGAGATAGTGTCGAGAAATACTGACTGGAAGATCATGGAGTGAGCTCTGCCTGCAAAATCTGGAATCTGGGACAGCTCGTAAAGAAACCTGGAGAACAAAAGAGGATGAGAAGCAAAAGGAGGAGGTAGGGGGAGGAGGAATCAGATTTGATGTGTTATGGCAGAATTAAACAAAATGTCCAACAAGAAGAACTATTCTGGGGCCTTGGCAGGCCAAATTTCTCCACACAGGCCCCTTGAGTCAATGTTACTGTTCACAAGCAGGCAGCTGATAGTCATAAGTGGTGCAGCTTTGCTGGGTTTGAAAGGTCCAAGGGGGTAGGGTAGAGGGAGAGCAATAAGCGGTGCACGGAGACTGATCAAAGGTAGCTCTGGCCTGATGCAAGACGACTTATGTAAACAGTGCAGTGTCGGAGGGGAGCAGAGAGGTAACATCCTGTGTGATTCGGGTCGGCTGATGGAGGCAGACACTGAGTAAGGATGACTCAGGCAGCTATAGTGACAGCTCTGGTCACACATGGACACTGAAAGGTGAGCCTGAGTGACACCACTGGACCCAAGCCTCATTAGTAGACTAAGACTGATAAAATCAAGTCTGAAATTCGAAAGCATCATCATTTATTTACATTTTACTTTAAGGAACTCACTTAGTCAATTATAGGAATAATTTGAGTGCTGTACCTAAGTGAGAATATGTATTATGACCAGAATCTGATCATCTTTAGCTTAAGACTCAGACCGCTGGTCAAATGAACCATACGTAAGGTCTACCAGGTTGCGCTGACAACAACACTCTTTTGTGTGGAAGCTGTGACTGAGGGAGATCGTAGAGGTAGCTGTTTTCAGTGACAGCAAGGTATTTAAAAATCAGTTTAAAGAAAACATGGGTTTTATAAGCGAACAAGGGAAAGTCAGAAAACAGGAGAATTTCCTGAACAAAAAACAGGACAGCTATTTCATCAACCTGATCAGTTTACCTCTGTGTATAAAAGAGCATGTCTGATTTAAATAATTTAGGCAGACTTTGAATTAAGGTAAAGATCTACACTTACCAGCCACTTTATTAGGTACACTTTGCTAGTAGCCTACAGTGAAATAATTGCCATTGTCAAGAAACCAGTCTGAGATGATTTGCGCTTTATGACATAGCGTTATCTTGCTAGAAGTAGCCATTAGAAAATGGTCACTCCGTGGTTATAAAGGGATGGACACGGTCAGCACCAATACTCGGGTAGGCTGAAGCATTAACACAATGCTCAGTTGGTACTAAGGGGCCCAAAGTGTGCCAAAAAATATACCACTCATCAGATCCTCTTGCCCATGTCTACTTGCCTAAAAGCATTAACTTGCTGCTATGTGATTGGCTGATTAGAAAATGTACCCAATAAAGTGTCCTGTGAGTGTATATCCTTTAGGAAGGAATACACCTGGAGACTAATGTTAAGATAATTCTAGCTTAGTCAACTGCTAATACAAGATGCTAAAGACAGTTTAAAATTGCAACCATTTAGTCTTTATTTCAAAGGAGTAAAACCCTCTTTCACAGCAAAGGTGTAACATTGTATCTGCTCTTGATAAAAATAATTGAGGGCCAGTCATAAAAGAAAGGTGAGAAAAATATTTTTATGCTTTATTTATAAAGAATTTTGGATTGGGTTGAATTATTATTAAAACTGGAGGTCAAAAAATGACCACAAAATCAAAATAGGTACATCTCTAATTATATTGAGTTAGAATTCTGTAACAGGTAGTGATGGTACACAAAAACATTTAATATGTATTCTGAAAATTTACACGCGAAATGTACTGAAATACTCTTACTGTTCAGGTTTGTCCAGAAGTTTCATTTCATCTTCTTTGGATGATTCATAATGTTTCAAGATCCTGTCGATCTCATCACTGGTGGCCCTCTGTTAGAACAAGAAAGTTGTCGTTCAAAAGAGCTAAATCTTTGAGCTTCAAAGAATTATTGTAACATAATGTAAATTTAGGGTGGTTATTTTAATTACCTATAAAAGCACAAATAGATATAAAAATAAAATAAACCGCTATAAATTTTTAATTTCCTAATTTTTTTAATTACAGTGAAACAGCTTCTTACATTTTCATACAATGCCTCAATGGTCTCCAAATCCACCACAGAGTTGTCCACATTAAGAACAGCTGGTGAAGACACAGAAGGACATTAATCATGAGCTGTCTCTCTTATAAACGGATAAAATCTTGACTCAAGTATGTTGCCTTTCAAGTTATGTCAGCAAGAAAAAAAAAAAAATCCACCAGACAAATAATCTGATGATATGTTTGTAATATAATTGAATGTTAGATTAAACATCATTACATCTGGATAAATACAATGAAAGAGTTTAAATATATACTTATATATGTGTCAGAAAAACAAAATAAAATATAAAAGAGTATAAAAAGGTGTGGTTAATAAAACCAGAATGTTCCTTGTTCAGCGTGTGGCCTTTTTTTCTACTATACTATAAAAATTTTTCCAAGATAAATTACATAACTGGAATTTTATACAGTTTAACCACACAGCAAACACAGAGGCCACTGATGGAGGACCACGACTGTTGGACCTTTCTGCTCTTCTTGACCATGGCTAGAGAATCAGGGAAAGAGGTCCCTGGTTAGAGCTCTGAAAATAGAAGCCTTAAAAACTGCTTGACCTTTACACCCATAGGTAGAACTAGCACAGCTAGGAGCCCACTAATGATTATAGATGAGGGCAGAAGAGGGTCAAGCTTAACAACAAGCAACAACTGACTGTGTCTGACTATGTGAACTTTTACTTTTATTCTGTGCCAACATGGCAGAGCAGAACAAGACAAGGGAAAGTAATCTTGAATTAGACTCTAGGAGGTGTCCCAGGCAGCTAGAAGAAACAACACTGTGTACACATCTTCCAAACCTAGTAAAAGACGTTTCGACAGAATAGAATCTTGCTATCGTGGGGAACAGGGGTCCATCAAAAAATTAGACACAATAGACTAAGAATAGGATATTATCAAATTCCATGTACATATAAAGTAGATAGACAAATTTTTTTGCAAATATAGTGTAAAATGTAGAATGTACAGTGAGTTAAAAAGCAAGATTTTCTTTTTTTACACTTAAGTTGTTTGAGCACCTCAAGCTTTGATGTGTTGCGCTCAGAATTTAAGTGACAGAACAAGCAGTAAATACCAACTACTCTGTGAATGGAGGAGGGTCTAGTGAGACATATGACATGGCAAGTAGGTAAGTAATGCTGAAGCATGCTAGATCAGAAACTTGAATTGGTCAAGTATTATTTACACAGTTTAATGATGATAATAATGCAGGATGCACTTTACGTGGTTCTCTTTGTAAATATATGTACTTGATAAACTCCTCAAGCTATTACCTAAATAGCACCCATTTAGCCGTGCTGCATGTGAAGCAGCGGTAATTTCTCTGCTGTGATTGGCAGGAGGAATGACAGAAAAAGACATACTATCAATAAGGACAATAGGTTTTGTAAGTCAATGAGCTTTATGAAGCCAGGTTTCCTCTGAGAGCCACCAGGAGCAGGTGTTTAAAAGCAGGGGTAACAGTGGAAAGTCTCTACCACCACTGAATACTGGATTAGAGTGAGATACTGCATATCAAAGTTACTAATCAAGTCAAAGTGTCAAAATAGTTTGACTACCTTGTCTTTCAATGATAGTTCTACATCTCTGCAAGTTAAAATTGAAAGTCTTTTACATATTCTATTAATTTCTTATTCAACACCTTAATAACTTCCTGTTTTGTGATATCTTAATAGACTCTGTTTAATCTTATAGAGAAGTTAAATAATGAGTATGTTTTTTTTATTATTCAGTCAATTATTTTCTTTAACTTTGGATATTGTAAGAATATATATATTTAGCCCTTCAAGTTAGGGAAAGATCTGTTTGATACATCAGAAACTCGGGATTTTAAGAAAATGGCCACATCAATTAATTGTAAGTCATTTAATAGGATCAGTCAACCTTAGATTAATTCATTAATTGATAACTTGCATCTCTTTTGGCTAACCAACCTTTAAACACAACCTGTCCACTCTGTGAAGTGAACTTCAGACAGACAACATG
Organism: Jordanella pulchra; assembly: GCA_034780135.1. Lineage (NCBI taxonomy): Eukaryota > Metazoa > Chordata > Actinopteri > Cyprinodontiformes > Cyprinodontidae > Jordanella > Jordanella pulchra. The sequence goes on from JAUZNJ010033426.1 coordinate 12,943, forward strand.
AAAGCTACAGGGACAGCAAATGTTTAAACTTAATGCACTTTTTTAAAGCTTGAATTGTTGCTGACCCAGTATGTGTAATCTGTACTAATACCATAAGGCAGCCCTTTGTATTTCATTTGTTAAGGTGTAAGAGAATACTGTAAATAGTAAAATAAGATTAGATTAGATGAGTTTTATTGATCTCACAGCGGAGAAATTCACATGTCACATACTGGCAAAGTAGATAAGA
>JAUZNJ010033427.1:0-13169 GCA_034780135.1 Jordanella pulchra
CTTGTAGAACTTATTGGAAACTCAAAACAGCCATGACATTATGTTTTTTACAAGTGTATGTAAACTTTTGACCACAAGTGTAAGTGCTGAACTACCAAAGTTACAATAAGCTAAGGACACTCATATCTGAAAAATAATGCACATTTCAGAATTACAAAAAGCATTGATCAGCAAATACTAAAATGATTACATCTGAATTTTTTTCTGCTACAATGAAGCATTAAAAGTGGTGCTTCTAAATCCCATAGATGGTACAACTTTTTGTTCCTGCTAACAACCCCTCTGTCTGCATAAAACGCAGTGTCAAATCACAATACTATACCCTAACCTCAAACATCGATTGAGATGTATCATGCTGAAGAAAACAGCATATTGCTACAAACTTAGTGAGGAAAATGCATTTAAGAATGGAAGAGAAACAGACCTTCATAATACTTAAAGGTTTAACTCTTTTCTATAGGAAATGGCAAAAAATGCAAGGTGTAAATGAGTACTATTTTCCTCATCATCCAAATTAATTAAACTGGGGACATTTTGATAGGAGGTTGTCTGAACAAAGGGACCAGTTTGTTGTACAGTGTGACTGCTTCCCCCTCAGTTGGTACAGATACAGTTGAGGCAGCCCCGAAGCAACATTTGAATTGGTGAACTGAATCTGGGAGTTAATAACTAGTGGCTCACAGATAAACAAATTTAATCACAACTTAATAGTAGTCGTAACAACCAAATGTAAGTTTCAACTGGGAAAAGACTTTAAGTTGTAGGTTTGACAGGGCAAGTTGCAATAAGAGGCCCCATTACACAACTAAGAGTGACTCATCGTTTGCTTTTCTGACTTTTCCATTATTAACTGTTATGTCATCCATTACTATTTTACTGCCTGCTTGCTTGTCATTCAAACTGCTCTGAGTTGCAGTTAAGCTTCCATGCAGTACAGTTATTCTTTAGAGACTGGTTTAGGTAATAGCTTGCTCCAGCAAGTTGCTTTTCATCAAAGGTTCTTAAGGTCGCTTTTGCAACCACAACAACTGGACCTAGCATCCTCAAAGGATTATAAATAGAGCTTACAATTGAGTAGCGTGGCCAGCCAGACTGATATAATGTTAATATGGTTTATATGGTAAAGAGCTGGTAGAGCTTGATTTAAAGGTGGAACTAACAAGGTCAGCGTAATCAGGTTAGAACCAATCAGATAACTACGGATATGATGCAAAAACTAGGAAGAGGTCTGTACTGGAGAACAGTCATAAACTTAAATATGTTAGATTGAAAGCACCGTTCTACACTCAAAACCCTGTCAAAGGGGAAAGACGACCATTCAGAGTCCAGCTTCATCACTCCTTTAGCTTTGTTTATCTCTGGAATGCTGTTGTTTAACCACTTTTTTTAGGCAAAATTCTACCTCTACTGCACAAAGCAGCCAGTTTGTTATAACATGTGACTGTTTCTCCTCATTTGGTACAGACACAAGCCAGTGGTTGACATAGAAGCAATGCAGGATTTTATTCACTGTATCCTCCTTAAACAGGTGACCAAAATCCGCAGTGCATTTTTTCAAAGCAAAGTTGGCCCAGGCAGAAGATGAGTTCACTGTAAGCAAATGTACCCTCACCGATTTAACTTAGCTTTCCCCATGTAAAGGCCAGATAGACTGAGGACACAATAATTTAACAAGACATGAACATGAAAATTTAAAAGTATTTTTTCCAAAATTGATCCTCTGGTTAACACCACTCTGTTAGTGACAGGAAAGCCCACCACTGGGGATGGGGGGTCAAAAACATGTCATGGTCAAGAGAATGGCAAGCAAGGCAAGATAATGAATGCTGAATATCTCACACAGTGGCTTTCAAAAATCTGTCACTGACTAGATCACCTGTATATGTTTATAAAGCCAGGAGACAAGGTGAACTAAGTTGTGCTTATTGGGAGTGGGTGGGGTTATTAAATGAGTTAGGTTATTACATGACTTACATGTGATTTGGTGTGTGCCATACTTTGCCATCAAAGTTGTTGAATTCCAGGAATTGGAAATTTGACAATTCCTGGAAATTCTGAACCGCCCTCAGCAGTCCTGGCTGCTCAACTGTGGCATTATTAGTAAAATCATTCTTAAACTCTTGTTTCCAGAGCTCAACCAGATTTCAAAGGGATAGGAGTTTTACTGTTACTATATAACAGTATCAATAGCCTGCCCACTCTCTCCTCCTGTAATTGGCCCATTCACTTTCCAGCCCAGTCAAACTCAGCACAGTCCTTATTGCATAAGCCCCATTATTTATGCAATGAATTACCTCCTGTGGCTCTATGACTTAAGGGACTTTGTTTCCTATCAGTAGATATATTCTTACATTGATTCTAGAAAGTTCAAGGTGCTGTGGGTTCTACCACATCCTCAGATCTTTTTGTGATGGTCTATTGCTGATGGCATAGTCAACATACTCTAGTTGACTTATCTGTATAGGCTATCAGCAACTGATGTTTTCACTGTCAAGTGTCGCTACCTCCGACTCGGGCACATAACTGGTCACCACCTTTTCATGGTCCATTTTCCTTAGGAGAAGGCTGGTCTTTCTTCCAGTCAGGTACAGTTGTGCATTAAATTCACAACATACCAACGTCATACCTTGGTTAAGAAAAGCAGATCAGTAGATGGTTTTACTAACCCTTCAATTTTAATTTTGACTGCTCCAGCATATGTCCTCCTTTACAAGAGAGACATACATTCCTCCTTGCTTGCTGAGTATCTATGTTTCTATTTGTAGTCTGATGTTTCCTGTGGACAAGGTCTGCAGAGGTAGCAAAGCTTGTCCCTTTACCCCCAGAGCCTCCTGCATGTTGCCACCAGTTAAGGAAGTATTTTGACTTTTAAAAAAGTTGGCGATGTCGATAAACTTTGATGACTGGTGAAATTTCTCCTGCAAATCTCAGACATGTCTCCTCCATCCATCTCTTATTTTGTAAGGTAACTTCCTTATGACATCCACCATGTTAGTAGGTATGTCAAAGTCATGTAGGTACTATACATCTTCCAGAGCTATAACTTCAAAGAAGTAGACCATATTCCTGTAGAGCCCCAACATCCTCAGTTTTAATCTATAGCAATGACAATGCTCTTCCCATATAGTCTGATGCCATCTTCTGCTCATTTCCATTTGAGAAAGGTTACATTTTTTCTGTTTTAGATATGAATGCGACCCATTTGAGATCCTTGATTTAGCCTTTATGACACTTGGCCATTTTTTCAGCAATTTTACTGTCCAATACAACTTTTTCTTTTCTTTTACGCAATCATTCTCCTTCTTCCTCGAATGCATGCTTTTCTGCAAGTAGTTTTTTTCTAGCTTCTAAAGTTGCCAGCTTAGTTTTAGCCTTCAACACTTTGAGTTTGTGAAGTGTTTTTATTTTATATATAGTTATTATATGTTATTTTGAAGTCATTAAGATTTGTTTTTCACTTTTTTTTGTTGAAGAGTTTCACTTCTGTTTTTCCACTCTATGTTTAGACAGGGACTCCAGATCCCCAGAGTCCTGTGTGAAAGTCACACGCCAACGAGTCAGCCAAAGGGATGGGCTAGGAAAGTTCAGTTTAGGCAACTGGACGAAGGCGAAACGTCTTCTATAAAACTACATGTCCAGTTGCCTAAACTGAACTTTCCTAGCTTGACCATGACCTGGATGACTGAGAACCTTCACCGATACAGCCAAAGGGATATCCCTTTGGCCAAGTAACCAAGTAGCGTCATCAACCGGAGGCATAGTGACAAGACCCAACACTTGTTTTAACCTTATTTAACGAATATCAACATTGAAATTCATAAGGAATCACATTCAAATCTGTGCTATTGCATTTAGGTTTGAACAGTCCACCGTAGATAAGATTTAAAACAAGCAATCATACCTTAGGTGAGTGCATGAGTGTGTGAGTTCCCTTGGAGTTACAGCATGCCAGCTCTTCATAGATTGCCTTTTTTGTTGACAAATGTTGTGGCCTCCCAAGTGATGATCCTTGAAAGCTACTGAGAGGTATGGTTGGGTCCTGTAGATTTGTATAGTATGCCATAGGGATTTACAGAGACTGCTGGATGCATTTTGTGTGGTTTATTAAAAGACATGCAGTTATCACAGCAGTAGTAAAGAGTCGGAATATAGAGGCAAGAATATTATAATGACGGATACTACAAGATAGAAAATAAACAAGTATCAAGTAATTGCGGTCCACAAAATTACAGCTACCTCACAATCCCTCTGCTTCCCTCAAGTAAATTTACCAATTTATAAAAATTAGAGACACGCAGTGTGCCAATGCCCATCCTCTCCACACGAGGCCGGCAGATACACACACATATATGTTATCTTTACGTTTTTTATGTGTTTTTTATTGACTTCCGTTCATTTGAATGGCCTAACCCAGAACTTCACCCTAACCATTACCAACATATACCTAACCCAAACTTAAACTGAATTCAAATCTTCAACCTAGACCAAATCCCAAACCCAAGAAGTGAACCTTTCCTCATGGAAACCAGCTAAGTGGTCCCCACAAGTACATCTAAAGTAGAAATGAAATGGTCAACCAAACTAACTAACTTATGAGATTGTGCTCTACTATAATCAATAATTGTATTTCAAACCTGAAAACTATAAACATTTATAAAAAACACTTAGCATTGTTTATAATTTTTTAGCAAGGGTGCCACCATCTTGCAGTACTCTAAGTGGCGATATTACAGGGTTGGCTGGTTCTGTGGCTGCCAGTTGAATTTCTTGGTAATAGCAGCTATACCTCACAACCATAAAACCTTAAGAAATTTAGTGTTTAAAAAAATTCAAGCCCATTCACCATGTGACTCAAGTCATGGTAAGAAGAGAAGAGGCAGTTGTGGAGCTGATACATGCGTTTGGGACATAGCGGGTTGGCAACGATACCTGGTCTACGTAGGTGAGGCTGCACAATTTCCACAATTGCCTCTTCTCTCCTTACCACGGCTCAAGTCACACAGTGAATGACCTTAAAAGCATCAGCAATGGGATTGGGATGACGAGTGGCCTTTCAGTTTCATCTTCCCTCATATCAACTTTCTTTAGTGTTTTATGGTTGTGAGGTATTGCTGGTATTACCAGTATATTTAACTTGCAACTACAGAACCAACCCATGATTTCACCACTTAATTTACTACAATATGGCATCGCCATTGCCAAAAAATTCTAAACAATGTTTAGGATGTTACAATGCTTTTTCCTAATACATTTATATTTGTCATGCTTGTAATATAACTGTTGATAATAATAAGAGACAATATCATAAATTAAGTTACTTTGGTTGCATGTTTATATTTACCAAAATTGGCCGTACTATGTTCCCACAGGGTGACAAAAACATGTCTACACACACCCACACACGGTATCAGCTCACCATCATCAAATAACATGTCTTCTATAGGCACTATTACAGCAAACTAACCATAGGTAGTGTTGGCTTACCTTCATATTTGCTGTAGCTGGAATCCTTTGATATTGATAAAACATCTCTCTCTCCTCTACATATTCAAGGGGCTTCATATAGTTGCCCACAGTCTTCCTTGGTACTCCTCTTTGAGTCATAAATGCAAGGGTGTTGTTCTGGTGTCTCTGGCTGTCTTGCTATCAGAAATCGACCAAATTATTGAGAAACTACTCCACTATAATAGGAAACGAATAAGACTGAATTTAATTGACCCAACCGGACTGACCTGAGGTACAAATAGAAAAAAGGGCCTGACACTCTTAAGGTTTGCCTGGGCCATGAAATACCTTGATTGGACAGAAGAGGACTGGGAGTCAGTGTTATGGAGAGATGAATCAAAATTTGAAATCTTTACTTCATGTCGCAGGATTTTTCATCGAATAGGCGAATGGAAGGTTCCACAGTGTGTGCGACATCGACTGTCGCACATGAAGGAGAAGTGCAATGGTATGGAGCTGTTTTGTTGAATTTATGGTAGTTGACTTGAACGTACAAAGTGAGAGGCTAGTGAGCCAAAGCCATAACCACTTCACCATGCAGAATCATACAATTCCTTTTGGTATAGTATTTGATTTCTTTTATAGAGAGAATGCCAAGAATATTTTCAGCTGTTACACCTACCAAAGGAGGCTTTTTTGAACGGTCGAAGCTTTAGAACACTATTTAGGGTGAACATTTATTTAATGTTTTTTTTTATTTGTAAATTTAATAACTTATTTGTGTTATGATTTAATTTCAGAGACATTAAACTGAATAGTTTTAAATCAAAAGCTTGAAAAATGTGATATTCAAAAATCTTTCATCCACCATCTATTAACAAGGGTTAAAATCTCAAAAACGATAAAGCAATAATTTTACCACACTCTTTTCAGCCTTCCAGGTTTTTGCTACAATACCTTGCTTCTTCTCTTGCAGCTGGATGAACTAAAGACATTTCTTGATCTTTATTAGAAATATTGTTTTTTTAAAGGGTTCTTAAACTGCAGAGTGTAAAGCAGTCCTTTCTCATTTTTACTATTTTTGATAGATAAAAATTACATATGAGTATATTAAAAAAAACCCAAACAAAACAAAAAAAAAAACATTGACTGTGTAAAATGAAATAATTTTTATCTTGCATACACATGTATGAAAAAAAGATGTTACTTTAAATGTATTACTTAAAATTACGGTTGAAAGTGATCTGTAGTTTTTAAACTCAGTCCAAGCACGGGTGTATAACTGCACATTTTGGGAATTACTACCTCACAATAAATGTATCAACATTACAAAGCTGTAGAAGTGGTGACCTGTTCTCAAAGAAATAAAAGCTAGGATATTTGTGAGGGACATTGCGATACGGCTGCAGCTTTTTTAGCTGTGCCTTTCTTTTGCTAATTACTTACATTGCTTTACATCACGCTAACCTTGTATCAAATTGAAAAAAGGACTTCAGCAAACTTCCCAAGATTTTCGCTGACAATCAATTGCCACCGCCTCAACCAGAAATAAATTGCATTCCAGTCTTTGTTTTGACTCGATTTTCATCTCTTTAAATGTAGTTTCCATTACATTTTGTATTAAAATGTCTTACCTGTTCTATTTTAAGAGCATCATGTACAAGCTGGTCATGGAGCTCCAAAACCGTGACTGCAGCTCCGCTTTCTTTGCGCTTAGGAACAATGCCTTTGAATACTTTCTAAAACTTTTTTATAGTTTAACCCTGTCAAATGCGTAACATTGTTTTATTTTTTAGGACAGTGGGACAGAAGTGAAAAATGCTGCACAGACCTGTAAAAAACAGGATATCTGGTCACTATATGTAAAGCAACACCGTAAAAGTGAGTTGCTAAAGAATCGCACTGCGGAAAACACTATGTCTGTTCCACATTGGCCCTAATAAGTATCCTAGTTGTCACACAACCTGTTACAACTTAGATCTACACATTTTAGAAATTGTAGAAGGTTTCAAATCAGACAAAAATCTATTACTGTTTTTATCAATTTGTCAGGTAATGTGTCATTTGTGATCAACACATTGGTCTTATTACAGTTTGATAATGATAAATTGTAATATTTTTACACAGGGCTTCTGTAAAATCAGGGTTGTCCTTCAGCGCGGCTCGACCTAGTGACGCTCTACAGTGGGATATTGTTGTGGAGCCCGGGAGAGGAGCAACTCCCAACACTGTTACAGTCATCTGCCGCAGGAAGGCTTCCATTACCTTGAAAAGGTCAGTTTAAAGTAGGACTGGGCAACTAATTGCATTTGAAATATGACCACAATTCAAGAAAAAGCTATTTTCAAATCACAGAGACACTCACTTTTGGCCACATTACCTTTAGCTGAGTAAGAGCTTTACCAGCTCTTTAGGTGGCGGTTATACACTTTAAAGGGAGTTTGCCACCACACAGAAGGGAAGAGATAGTGACAGCCAGCACACAGATCCATGGATGCAAGGGGAAGTAAACACTTTTCTGTGCAACAGTAACTGTAATGCCCTGCTACGTACAATGTACTCTGGGAAAGCAAGCTTCAATGTAATGAAAGCAAAAGCCTTGAGGGAAACAGCTACATGCGTGAAGTTAGTTCAAAAAGAAAATCAAAAAAACAAAAAAAACAAAAAGAAATTTCAGTATTGGTTTAAACAGTCGTAATTTTGGGGGCTAAATTATTCAGTTTAAAGTGTTTAATTTATGCACCTTGGTAATTGTGTTTTGGTTCTTACCAGCCTATTTTAAAAACCAGCTCTTTCTACATAAAAAAATCAGTCCATTGCTAATTAAGGTTCTGCTTGAGCTTGTTTCCTTAAGATACCAATTCCTCCTGACACTATTTCAACAGGAAGGTAAGAAATATTTGTAATAGAAAAATCAGTTTTTTTGTTACATGTGGTACCAAGGGCTCTACTTTGAAACCAGGAGATTTTTTGTTTTTGTAAAACTACTGTATATAAACACCAGTTAAATACCTCTGTGATCTATTTGTTTCCCCTCCGCGCATTAGGTTGAGGGAGATAGAAAATTCTAACATATTTCCAAAATGCTTGTCCTGATTGAAAGTTTAATGAATAATAAGATGTAAACATATTGGTCAAATGTCTGTAGTCATAGTATTGGACCAACTAGCTGATTGAGCATGTTGATACTTAGGTAAGCAAACTGTGGTACAATAATGGATGTCAGATTTGTTCAGTTTTGAATTGGTATGATTTTGATTAATTTAGCCATTTATTTTCTTTTTATGAAAAAATAATCTTATATAGTGTTTCCAATTTTGTAATATTGTAACTTGCTTTGTACCAACAAAAAGCAAAACAAATCTAGCAGACTTAGTCAGCTCACTGTTTTTGAATGTATCCAATAGTTGTGTGATTTAATACACAGATACACGGGGTGAGTTACATGAAAATACAACAGTCTTGCGTGTCACATATCAACACAATTTAAAATGGAAAAAATAAAACATAAAAACAGTCAAAAGCATTGTTCCTATCATTTAGTAAGGGAAGTAAAATAAAGCATCTATTTTAAATTCCAGCTCGGTTTTGGTTTGGTTGAAAGTGTCAGATTGCACAGTGTTCTAGTTAACCTTTTGAATAACATTGTTTAACTTACTGTCAAAGACTAAGCCTGAAACCTTGGACCCAAAGGTGACCGCTTGGTTTAAGCTAGCTGTCATCCAGCAACCTGCTTATATTCTAGGTTTACATGACTGAGATGTATGTTTAAGTAGTTTTCTGCTATTTGCTTTTTCATAAGTCATTATTACTTACATAATTAATGCATCATCTGACCGTGCATCAAATGGCCTTTAAAACCAAATGTAGTTTACTAATTACTACTATAAGCCCTAATTCTAACTGTACTGAATCCAGGAACATCTGGAGGGCTCAGGGATAAATATCAAATCATTTACCTAGCCCCTGCATCTGGGCCCCAGAGGATAATAGAATAATCCTGTCAGTGTTGCTAATTGATGTTTTTTATTGAGGCGTGTAAAAATGTAACAACCAATCTCAGCAATGCATCTCTCGTGCGTAACAGCATGAACTCCAATTCACTGATCCAATCTAGAAATGACCTTTTAATCCTCTGTGCATTGAATTCTTTTCATCTGGTACATTTTATTTTCTGTGCCTCTCATACATTTATGTACATATGAGACATTATACAAAGAGTATTATATATAGAAGGAAAAAAGAATGCAGAAGGAGATAAAGAGGGAACTTTAGTTTATTTTGTCTGGAATACAATTCTGTCAGGTTTTAGAGCCCAATTTCATTGTACAAAGTCTTTTTGAAAGAGTTGATCCAAAAGGACCAAATCAAAACTAAAATCTGATCAAATGAAAGCAACAACAATGAATCACATTTACTATTTATGTTCTTCCGTTCTTTATTTAACATCTTATTTCCCTGCCATTTCTATCTTATCACTTAAGTCCGAGACTGATGGTATACCCACCAAGCTCCCACCCTCCCAGACACTCACTACGACCCACCATCAATCCGACCCACATTTCAGCGGTCATTCATAATCATGACTACGTTATCCAGGCTTAAGCACTTGCACGTTTTCGAAATGCAGATTAGAAAGCAAAGATATTTTGTCCCTTGCTTCAACCAGAGCTCACACTGCCAAATAACAGACAGGCAGACCCATAAATGCACACAAACATTTGTGGCCACGATGCTGAGCTTAAAGGTTAATGATGGATGGGTTCCCACTAAGCATGAGCATTGAACTCCCCTTGTGCTTTCTTTTCTCTCAGACTCAGACTTGTCTTATTTTTAGAACAGATCATTTATATTTAATGAAAAAGGAAAAAAGAAAACTGCGATATGCAGACTGAAGAGCTTGTTTTTTTTATATTTGACATTAAAAGGTGTATTTACACAGCTAGTCTGATCCAGGGTATGAATGAAGTTGAAGAACTTTACACCTTCAGCAGGAGGAGGTTTGCTCTCAAACAGATTTTTAGAAAAGCCCAAAAAAGTGTAATGCAGATGCAACAGATTATTTCAGGAGCGGTATTGCTCCGGCACTGCTCTGATCCTGAAGAAAGAAAAGCACACACACACACACACACATTGAACATGTCAGAAAAAAAGTTTTTTAATTTGGATAAAGTCATTTAAGGAAAATATGCTGTTTGTGAAACTGATTTTTTACAGGTACTTTAGCCAATTCTCCAGAGGCTCACCTAATGACGACCTTGATACTAATTCCTTTTATAATTCCTTTTTGTCCGTTGGACACAACTTAGTTGAGGGTTGTTCAAAGTTTGGACTGTAAGCAATTTCCAGCATTTTGAATATGTTCCAAAGGACTCTAAATGCAGATCAAGAATGGTGGAAATGAATGCATTAATGCGGACGGCATATTTTTGAACTATCACAGCAGTAAAGACTTTTAAGAAACATGGTACATCATTGCCCACTGAGACATGTACTTTTACAATGTTTTTTTTTTTATTAAACAAACTATGTTAGTGGCCTCCTATGCTAAAACAGTTTTTGTAAATATTAGAAAAGATAAATATGAAGAGTGATAGTTTTTCCCTTTTTCTATTAAAGTAAGATGAGTTTTCTTTTAAATCCCCAGACTCATCATTTTTTTAATTTCTGTAATTAGTGGGTCAAGGTTACATCTAAGGTTATGTTTAACTCTTTAGAAGATCTGTTAACAACCCAAATTAGTTTCACACATTTTAGTTTAAAGAGATTGTTTTAACTTCTACTATCACTGTAAGGTAAACCTAGATTTATATCGGATGTGATTTTTTAACGTGAGCTTTGCAACTACTCAGAGGCTTATTGTTTAGCTCTGTGCAAAGTTTTGGTCCACTTCAAAGTGTCTCAGCTCAATTCACCGTTTCCCTTTTGATCTTTTCTCTCTGGCAGGAATGCCTACACTCTTCTCAAGCATCAAATAACATCAAACACAATTTCCCTGACAGTCCTTCGACCAGGATTGTTGGCTGAAGCTTCTGACAGCTCACCTTATCTTCCCTTCACACTCTTACACCATAGTCTTCCATCTGTTTATAATAAATGTGAACCCATGTGTCTTATGTGAAATTTCAACAGGTTGTTTTCCCACAAATGTAAGGATACTTTTTGTCTCTAATAACACCACGATTTAACAGGTTTTAGCTGTTTTTACACACAAATATATATTTTCCAGAGTCTTCTTTTATTGAAGGCATCCTTTTGTTTCAGAAACCAGCGTATTGCTTTAAATCAAGACGGTATGATATTTGATATTAAATGTATGAACTCAGAAGCTGTAAACCTTAATCAGTTAAACAGATTTAGATTCACATCTTTTCATTTGCTATTTCATGTCTAAAACAGGGGTCTTCTGGAGATTTTGCAGCTAGATTTTGTGCCAAAAGCTGTCTCCGAGCAGATTGAGAGTCAGGCCATCTCTTGGCGTCTGGAGCTGCCAGGGAATGTCAAAGATGTTGGCTTAATGCGGATCTACACCACCCCAAGAGACTTCATTGGACTGGCACCTCTGGTGATGGTAAGAGCCACAGTTGCATCAGTTCAGCTGAAAGTTTGAGTACAACACCTTAACAGATGAATGTACATCCATCAGACTGAAGGTGGTAAAACTGAGAAAGCATAGCAGGGGAAAAATCTCTGATGCTTTAGATAAAAAGAAAACTGCTGAAAAGGGATTACATTCTTAAAAACATCAGGAAAACTCTTGTGCTTTGCTTTACTTTATGGCAAACACAAGTATATGGAAAGAAGAAAGATCTACACCAAGGATTAACTGTCTTTTGAAGACCTCTTCTGAATAAATAAAGCAGCATTAGATCCCAAGGAGTTTGAATCTTCAGCCCTGATGAATTCTTTTAAGTTTAGTGGCTAATTTATGATTCACAGGTCTTAAAAGTTTTGAGCTGGTGATTTCACTTTTCTTTCAGATTTCCTATAATCATAACATCTCTAAATGCATAATGTCTAGCTTTACATGCAGTGAGTACTATAATAGTTGTCATATTAAACTACCTTTGATCTGTTTTGGTTCACCTATCTTTGCCTTGCTTCTACTAATATATCTCTAGAGGTGCAAAATGGCTCTGGATCAGTTTGCTCCTTCACCAATTTATAAGCAAATTTATTCCCATACTAGCCATTTCAAATCAAACCAACTCAAATAAATCAGATTTTATTAACATTTACTGTCACAACAGTACGCACAAGATGATAGATTATGAAACCAGAACATACATCTGTGTACACACACACCTGCCCTTTCCTTGCAAGACTGTATAATAATAAGTTAAGCTTTTGGTTAATATCATTAGTTTGATTAAAAAAACACATGGTGTTACAGCAGATGAATTGTAGATAATAAAAAATGACTTTAAATTTTCCTTTTATCAAAACAGGAACAAAACATTCCCAAGGCTGGTATTAACTGAATCATAAAATATCCATTGGCAGTTTTTATAAAAAAAAAAAAGTCAAGTAAAAAATTATTAAATGTGTAGAACTACTGTATCAAACCGATAAGAGGCAGAATAACCAGCGCCATAAAATATCTACATATCCATTAGAAAACAGATATCATATTGTATGTATTCTAAGTGCATAACATTTTCTGAAGTTTTGAAGAGTTATTCATAGTGTAGGTTTTAAAGCAGAGAAAGTCAAAAACTTTTTTT
>JAUZNJ010033428.1:0-13168 GCA_034780135.1 Jordanella pulchra
TAAACTTCTTAACTTTTTCCAGTCTCCGTGTTGGTGTTCTGCATGTGGGTTAGCGCACTTAAACCCATCATGACATATGGAAGTTCTTTACCCTCTCCTAAAATATTTACAGTTTTCACTGTAAGAGCTAGCTTTCTAAGATTTATGGGTAATAAATTATATGGCAGAAATATTTTTTCTGCATAATTTTTTTTATTTTGTATTCATGACATTTATTTGTGTTCGTTATGTTTTTGAGTCCTTCAAATATCAGAACTTGCATATAACGTCTGTCTGAATAATTGCTTAACATTAAATAAGATGTTAGTATCCAACACTTCCTCAGTTCTGAAGTCTTTTTACTTTTAGTTGAGTAATTTTTTGGATGAATACTATTTACTTTTACCTGGTTAAGAAATTCTGAACTAGTGCTACTCTTACTTGAGTATTTTTTTGTGTACTCTACCCACCTCTCCTTCTAAGTAGGACTAAAACTACACCATGGCACATTATATTAAGTCCACTAATAACTCTATGTTTTTGAAGTAGAAAATGTAATTTTATGATCCTAACAATCCAAGGTTTTAAAGTATATTTTGCAGTTCTCAATCACACAATTAATGACATCCATCTCTATGATAAAAGGCTAAAAACATTCATAGCCGAAAAAGCAGTTTTTTCAATTCTGAAGCAACTTACTGGAGGGAGGAGGAAAATGGATTGGACCAAAGTCCTCTTTTATTATATCATTTTGGATTTCCATTGTAAATCAATGTTTTTCACTCTGGAGAGGAACAGAGAGGCAGCAAATCCAGGAGGTGGGAGCATTCTATGGAAAGTGATGCTTTGCTGAGCCAAATCACTTCTTGTTGTTGATCCTCTGGCTTTTATCAAGTTCAAACTGAGCACAGCAACCTTCTTGGGAAGTGTAAAACCCATAATCCCGTATTTTTCGTCTGCTGATGAGCGTTATTTAGATACTGATTTAATTTTAGAGAATATTTTGTCACATGCAGACACTGTCACAAAGTATAGCCTCAATACCTGCTATGCTTTACAAGCCAACAAAAAGTTAACCCTAAATCAGGGTTTCTCAATTCCAGTTCTCAAGGTCCAATGTCTTGCACCTTTTTGACATGTCTCTTTTTCCACACCCGAATCAAATGGCTGAATTACCTCCTCAGTTGCGGTCAGGTTTTGCAGAGTCCTGCTAATTACCTAGTTATTTGACAAAGGTGCAGGACACCGGACCTCTGGGACCATAACAAAGGAACCCTGCCCTAAGCCCTATAAGCAGTCTATGAGGTCTATGAGGAAGGTCTCACACACATCATGCCCCACAAATACATATAGATTTGAAGCTACTTTTAAAACAACTTGGGCTTCGTTAACTTCTTAGCAATCCCAACTACACCGCATTGATGAAATAATCAATGCAAAAAGACTCTATATATATATATATATATATATAAAGATTTTTTTTTTTTTCCTTATTCCCATTTTTTTTTTTTTTTCATGAAACCCTTATTTAACTTCACATAGATGTTTAAACAGTCATGCATTAGATATACTCCTTTCGCAATGTTAAAGGGCTTTTTAACAAGACTTTAGTACCATAATGACTAATTCTGTGTTTTTCTGATCTTCTGCCACAATATGATTGGCCTCTGCATTAATACATTCTTCCAAATACTGATTCGATAAAGAGCCAGCATACCAAGTTTAATTTATACAACCTTATTTACCTTATTTTCTTTCTCATTGTGATCTCAGAAGAAAAACAATCAAACATAATGGATACCTGTTCTTCAACTCCATGTTTCTATTTCATATTCAGTAAAAACATGCACCCCTAAGCTGCATTGCAGATACAGTAAAAGGGATGTTTATACAGTTTGTGCATATGATAAGGGGTTATTTCTATTCATTGCTAGGAACTGGATGGAACCAGTCTTGTGCTTTTGCACAAAATTACATGATTTAGCCCATACACCTAGCCTTGGTATATCTGTAGTGAAACAAATTTGTCTGCAGTTTTTGGTGTTTATTGTAAGCAGTTTCAGTCATGAGACTTCACAGAATTATATTGATCTGTCTCTCACTGTGGGCACATTCACAGTTCTTATTCCTTTCAAGAAATCAGTGTGATCAATCTTTGTACCTAAGATCTTATTTCACAGATTGGTAAAAACTGTTGCCCTATTTTCTTATTTTGAAAACCTACCTAAAAGTATATCGTGAAAGATCAATGTTGTCTCTATAAACATAAATGTTTAACAGAATATTGGGATTCTACCCACACCTTCCAATGACTTTACATCGGGGCCATCTGTGGCTCAGGTGTTAGAGTGGTTGCCTTCGTGAGAAAAATGTTACAGCTGTCTCTTTAATTTTATTGAAATTTCATGCCTTTAACACATGAGTGCTATCACATTTAGTTTTCACATAATATCTCAGTCATTGACAATACACAAATCTTTTGATTTTCTATAACGAACAAATATTAGAAACTGTGAGATTTGCCCTTTTAAATCACACCACTTTGTAAAGCAGTGTCTGGCCTAGAGTAAAGTGCCCTAACTTTGGTCACATCAGCTATATATACTCGTTAACAAACATTTTACTGATAAGAACCAGATTTATGAAATTGAGGTGTTGTTGAAAATCATTATGTGCAAATGATTATATATCTTGCCAATGAATGCTAGCAGGTCAATCTAGGACATAAGTTTTTGGTGTTTTGAGTGGTACTATCATGCACAAGTTTTGCTAAATGACAACTGGTTGATTATGCCGAGCGATAAAGTGAGAATCCTGCTGCAAAAGTAAGTAAAAAAGCCCCCATTATGGTTTTAATTGTTAAATCTAAACTTTAAAAGCAAAATTAAAAAACTCAAAAATGTGCCCTAACTTACGCCATCTGGTGTCCTTGCCAAGTTTAGGTTGTGTTCTATTTATATGTTCACGGTTAGGTACAAAAGCTGAAGTCCAGATGTTTTCTATTTACATTCTCACTGTTTATTCTATAAATATTATTATTTTTTTATGATAAGAAATACAGGTGTATCAAATATCCAACCAATGAAAAGGACCATATTTGTTCAGGAAATATACATGCATTGGATATGACCTTTCATCTGCTATTAGCCAATGTTCGGGCACACGTGACAGAAGTTGGGTCATGCTGATCTACTAAGGTACCTATTGGCATAGTAATATTATGTAGTGAAGCAGTCTTTGGGATCCTGCAAGCAACCTGAACATTTTTTCAGTATCTGATGACCTGTACAAATCCCATCAGTATATTGTCTGCGTCACGTTTGTTTATTTCTGTAGGTGGCTAAAGATAGGGCAGTTTACTCAATAACTGTTTTCTGTGACAAGCTTATCTTAGTAATTATTATGCACTATTTCAGTCAAGGATCTTCAGTTTCAATATCAGACATGATGTTTTGTTTCAATGATTAAAAAAGAACACCTTTATTCTGGACAATGGCTATGGGGTTTACCGTATATTCAAACAGAATCAAAGTCCACATTTATGAAAAAAAAAAACATTAAATATTAAATAAATTTTATCCTCACATTGAACCTGTCAATATCTGTAGATCAGGGGTTCACTTCAGTCAAATAAAAAACATTAATGTTGAAGTAGTTGTTAAAATTAAAGTGTTTTAAACTAAGCTTTTTTGACTAACGATTTTGATGAGCAGAATATCAGATGATCAAGGTAATATTTATATTTCAGGTGATAGTAATGTAGTCATAATTTCAAAAAAACATGTAAATCTCCTTTTAATTAAAATGACCTCCACAACACTATGGAAAAATGATTTGCCTTTGGGCTATAATCAATGTCACTGGATTTAAATGTAATTATACAAAATGTTTACCAGAATACATACTTCTGAGAAAAGAGGTCTCTGTAAGGACTGCCATGTTGCAGGGCCATGCCGTAGCCTCTGGTGCTAATGCTGTTTCCTGCTATAGTCAGTGTACAGTCGTCATCTGTCAGAGCAGCGTACTCCACCACTGCCATGTCCCACAGAAATGCATATGGCTCTCGCTTCGCCTGCACATTTGAAACAGTTTCCACAACAACCACACAAAAAACAGGAACATGGAATTACATAACAAGATGTTTACAGCAAAGCAGTACATACATGGATTCTAGTGCTTCAACAAGCAATGGTTGGGGTTTTGTTTCACTAAATAAACAGCATAATTTAACTTTCCTAAATTAATTAAGGACAGATTTCAGTCTGTTTAAAAATTATAGTTAAACAATGCATTACAGTTTAATCACACATTGACTATTTTGCTTTTATTTCCTCCAGATTATAAGAAATTTGGGCATCACCAAGGTTGTTTTAATTGCCAACAATTTATTGCCATTTTCTGTTTTTTGAAAGAAAACAATATCATTTATCTCAGAAGTTTTAAAATGACTAAGGAAGAATACATTATTTTTTAAGCAACTGCCTGTTTTTTTATGTTGGAAACAACTTTAGTTGTGGTGTTAATAGCACACCACAATGTGGTTCATCAAGATTTAAACATTAAAAACTGAACCTAACCAGTATTTACACACCTTCTTTATGCCCTCTGATGGACTTGAAACTGAGTTATCAAAGCCATTGTTCTTGTTGACGACCTTCCAGAGCTCAGCAAATGTGCTGTCCTGCTCCAAAGGATTGGTGCCTTTGGCACGGAAATATTCATACACAGCTGAGTCCCGAACTGTCCCATAGGCAAGGTCCACTTGTTTGGAAAGATCCTGGAATGACCTTATTTTGGGGAAAAAAGAAAGATTATTGAGCTTCTAACAGTGTAATTTAAACAGATTTACCACTATATATCAAAGCATAAAACAATAGCTTTATATTCATTGTTTTTGGTTAAAAACAACTCACACTTCATGGGTCTGGTATTCTATTAAAAATAAAAGTAATGGAGTTTAACAACACAGACATTTAAATGAGGGAACAACTCAGAGACTCCTCCACACCAAGACAAGTATTTTCAAGGGGCTTGGTCAGAACAGTATCATATTCAAACTAATTCAAGTAGACCATAAATCCATTTATCTATCTAACACTTACTTTCAAACCCAACATTACTAATAACCCTGGTAGATTTAAGCTACCTTTTGAATTTACCAAGATGTTTCTTTGGACTAGAATAATGAGTTCTTGGACTCAGAGCCCCTACCTAAATCTAAAAGAAAATCTTTAAATAAAGGTAAAGATTAGGCTGATGGGAAAGAGACCTTCCACTTCCAACACTTGAAGGTCATCAACAAAGAAAAATACACATACACATACACATTGACATAAATAATTACTTTATTCCACTTATTTCTAAATAAAGTTTGGATGTGCAGGGTTAAGTACATGACTTGTGTACAAAGTCTTAGGCACTCAACGAAGCTGTCATAGGTTTGACTCCCAGCTTAGTGACATTTGCCTTTGCCCCTCTCCCTACTCCCATTTCCTGTCTACTTACAATTAGAAATAACAAGAATAAATGCCACAAGGGGCTCCAAATAATCTTTAGAAAAAAAGGAAAAGAAAACAGGATATGACTCTTTTAAAGAAAATGTAAACAAATGATAAAAAAAATGTACATCAACTTTTTGAAGTGCCTGTCTTATTTCAATTCAGAACATAAAGGATTTGACATATAAATCGAAATTTATATGTCAATATATTAATTTCATATTTATATGAAATTTATTTTTGACTTAAACTTAGCTGAGGTACTGAACAAATTTTCCCTACAGAAAGGTAATTGATAATTTATCCTCATTAAGCATCTTTAGACTTAAAAATATTTACATTTATTTAAATAAATAACATGTTAATTTAAAAAATGTAAGATACTGTATTCTTTTCACATAGACTTAGATCAACCTAGGTCTGTACCTACAGAGATATTTTACCATGAACTCCTTTATATGCAGTCATCAATCTGACTGTATATACTGTAATTACCTAAGTTAGATCCAGTCTAGGTACACTACTTGTTGCTTCTAATATAGATGGTTTTAAGTATTACCAGCATTGAGGAGTTACGCAGATTAAAGCCTGACAGAGAGGTTTCAGTGTGGGACTCAAATATCAACTTAAATGACTAGTGGCTGTTTATTAATTATTCTATGTGGCTTTGAAGAATTTAATATCAGATGCCTCTTTGTGTGAATAATGACAAATAATTTAGCTGAATGCCTAATATAAGATACATTATTGGGTGGAGCTATTTTCCTTGCTTTCTCTATATCTCTTAAAAGATAGATGAACTGAAGAATATATAGATTGATCAATCATAGCACTGACTGCAAATGTTAAGCTTGTCTTGCTGTTCCCTTTATGTCTGTAGTGCCTTCACTCGTATAGCTACATTTTCAGTGCTGCGCATCACATCACTATGACTAATGCATTTTGTGGAATACATTTTTCTCGGAAATTAAACAATCTTGCAATATTGGAACAAGCATCAATGATAAGCATTGTGAAACCTCTAAAGCATTAAGGGCAGATAATATCGCTCAGAGTGTAGGTTGATAGGAAAACCATCCTCCATGTGCTGGAGAAATTGTTTACTTATTACATATTTTACACAAAAACTGAGGTGTTCATTAAACATTATTGATTTTGTGAATGTTGCTAATTTTGATGCTAATTTAATGTTAAATTAATTTGATTTTGTTGGGAATACACTGTTAGCCACGATTAACTCTAAGCCAGTTTATTATACAAATAATACAATTGACCAAAATTCTGAAAAAAAGGGAAAAAAACAAACTAGGAGTCATAAATTAGGCTAACAGACCTTTAGCTAATAGACAATAATGAGAACAATTCCAGGTTTCCATTAAGTGCTTTGACCAAATTGACTCAAAGCCATAACTCAGTTGAACACTGTATTCCTTCTGGGCTTAGCTGTAAAGGTTTTATGGAGTTCTTTACTCATAAAATGTACTAATTGGAACGAATGTTCTCCTCTGCACTGCTGCGATAGTTATTCCTGACACCCTTCCTGCTGAAAACTGTCAAAATCTTAAGCCCCTTTCTACAATATTTTATTACCCTTGATATTGCTGAAATCATATAAATTATACATTCATCTTTTACCTTTCTCCATTTGTTGCACCCGGTTCTATCCATTCTTAAAGGGATTTCTTACACTTTATTATTTCTATTGTTCTTGATGTACCTTATTCTACTCTGTAGAATATTATTTAGGGAAATTTATTTTATGTTATTACCTAGTTATATGTTTCAATGCAACCAGTCATTGCTCTTATCCTAAAAGATATTCTATCCATCATTCACAATTACTCATCATTTCCTTCAATTTTGTCAGTACTGATTAAAATAAAGAAATAGTTGATGAGTCGCTATAATTTACCTTAGATATCAAGTAACCTGATAAAACAGCATTTCCTCTTTTCTCAAAGAGAGATTTCTTGCATTTAAAAATCAAAGCAGGGAAGGCTAGTGAAAGCTGGGTGTACTTGAAGAAAGGATTAATGATTATATTTTAACTGTGCCCCAAACAATTCTGTGAAAATTTTTCATCTTTTCAAAGTTATATCAATAATCTTCTTTATGAAACTTATTATTATTATGACTCTACCTTTGGTATCTTGCTTTGTCTGGCAGAATAACATAAAATTATAAATTTCTGATCAGGTCCTGGTAACAGGATTCCCTAAATGATGGGGAATACACAAACAAAATCTCCACTCCCTAACTTTACTTGGTTAATAGTTTTTTTGATAATGTCTGTGCCTCTTCCTGTATTACCTACAGAATGGTTTTAAAATTTATAACAATGGTTTGTGCACATTGATTTGTTGATTAAATCTGGGTTTTCCACTTATTGTTTATGTTTGTTTCAACTTCCATGTGCCTTTTTAGAGTAGGGAGGAGAATCTGTGCTTTTTGTTTGAGCAATGCCAACTGCTTTGCAAGCTGAACTCATCTATACACAGACAGATTGATTTAGAAGATAGTGCTGTGAGCTAAATATTGTCCGTAAATTTAACAACTTTCAAAGACTAAGCCACAAAAACAGCCTTTTCAGTAAGTTCTGTCTAATATGTGTCAGGGTTCTGGGTTCCTTTGTTTGTTTTTCCTTGTGTTCTCCTTTCTCTTTTTTTTTTCCCAGCAGATGAAGCCACTGGTTGTGTTGGGCCTCCACCAGCTGATACCTATCTGGCCTCATTAGTGGGGCTTTATTAGATGCTGAGATCTGCACCTCTGAGCCTGAGTGTTTTGCCAGCATGGTATTCAGTGCCTTCAAACGTGAGCTCCTTGTGATCTGTGATTTTCCTTACCTCCTAATAATTTCTGTGTCTCCTGTTTCCAAAGTTGTTTGTTCCAGTGAGACCTTTAAGTGTCTTTGGTTCTTTTCCTTGTTGCCTGCTCGACGCCGTGGATAATACCCACTGGCTGCTTTCCTCAGTATTCATCCCCACTAGAAAAGCCTCATTTCAACCCAGTTCTCTACCAGCAGTCTCAATGTCATCGCTCCTTCAGGTACGGTCAGCCTGTTCCGCCCTCCGTCACAACCAAGTTCCATCTGCTACCCTCTGGACTTCCTGGATTAACCGGACTCTGACCGCTGACTCTCTTTCCTCCATCTAGAAGAACCCTTTCGGAACCTCATGGAATCTATTACACCATCAACAAAGTAAGACTGATCTGTTTCTCTAATTTCCCACGCAGTCACTCAGCCTGAACTCACTGCCATTGTCTTACACTTTCAGTGTGACCGGAAGCCCAGAACCATTTATCTCTCTCCCGGAATCATCCTTCGATTCATTGTTAGCTCCTTCAACAAATCTTTTAACCTATTCCTTGTCTCCTGTGGTGTTCTGCATAAGGGCCATGTCTAAACACAACATGATCCAAGTGTACCTGACTTAATGTTGGGAGCTGAATTATCAACAGGTAATACCAAAATATGGTTAACATGCTAAACTCTGCTTCCCACCTCACCAAAATACCCTTAATGTAAAATCATCCATCCAAGAAGGGTTAGAGTTTATTGCAGACTGTATGTGTCAAAACAGAAACCTCTTGAGTGGATAGGTAATAGTATATGTATTAACAGTTTTTATTAAACTTGCAATTGCCCCCATGTGTGTATCAAAAAATATCTCTTTATCTTACATTTGTGAATATTCACAAGATTTATACAGAACTAAAGTGTGCAACTCCAAGTTCCTTAAAGAAACTTTGAAAAAAACTAAACACAAAACACAGAATCTGTCATTGCAGCATTACTAAAATCTGCAGTTCAAAGAAAATCCTTTTATTACAAAAAAGCTTAGCTGAACTATATAAACCCAGTGGCAGACATGTGGCCATAATTACATCTGTCATGCTAGCCTCGTCTCAATTGCCTCTCATAAGCTGGGAGTTTTTCAAGCCTTGTAAGTGTTTCTATACACATTTCCCAAGGTAATTTCATTTTTGCAGGCCTTTATTCTACAGAGGCATTGGTGCCTCCAGAGTGACAGGACCTTTAAACTGGCAGATATAGCCATCAACAATGGATGTCTGCTGTATTATCAAGATGCAATAAGCATTGGTGTGTAAAACTGCTTGAAGCTCAAGGAATTTAGGATTGAAATTGCAGGTGCCCTTATCCGCTATGAGAAAAGAAGGATAGGTCTTCCAAGGGATGGAAGGACAATGTGTACAGCCACACCAGATGCATGCAAAGGCAAAAGCCCCAAGACCCACAGTAAATGTCTGCCATTGAGTAATCCACTGAGCGAGTTGATCACATCACAGCTTTTACAAACAAGTAAGGTGCTGGGTGTGCAGACAAAAAAATTACTGCTTAAGGTGTGGTGTAAATCTGTGAATGGTCACTGGGAAATAATTCACCCAACTAGTTTCAAGTTTTCAATGAAAAAATGAAAAGAGACGGATGTATCTACAATGATTGCTGGCAAATAATAGGATATGCAAATTGATTTGGTGTTACCCATTAAAATGATCAGATTGCGTGTTCTATAGGCGGGTTGATTGAAGGATAAATATTAAAGCAACAATGATGACAATACAATAATATTAATATTTCTACAAACCAAGATAAAAAAAAATAACTCTTCACCATACCCATACCCATCCCCCAACCCCCACTCTTATTTTTCAGTTTCTGTCCTCCTATGTCTGAAACCTGTTAATTGTATCTGCTTTATTCTTTCCTCTAAGACTGTTTCCTTAATTTTTAGAAAACCATCCTGCTCACTATATCTGCACTGGAAATGTCTCTCTACCAAAGCAACTGTGCAATATGTTTTCCAAAAGAATGAGAAAGGCAGCAGTAGCGTGTGTAGAATTTCTCTACCATCTGTCCTTTTGTTGATGATGATGTTGCAAAAAAACAGCTGCCACCTTCAAAGGAAGATTGCATTCTGCTTGACCTTTATTTATCTTTGAAATGTTTCAAAGGGAAGCTGTGGAAAAAAAACCCCTTTAGATATCTTTTAGGACCCAAAGCTAAAATAGAACCGCTACAGTTTATACCATTTTAAAAAAGATACATTTAAGACAGTTACAGTCAGCTGTGTAGAAAAAGAGTTCAAGAGCTATCTTTAATTTTATTTCTACTAGACCAAAAGCAATGAACCTTTCGCAACCCTTTTTTTGTTGAAAGAAGGGAAGGTAAAAATTAGAGGTAGTCTGAGTATCAAAATCTTATGTTAGAACACACATAAAAAGAACATGCATTTCAGTACATTCAGTATGTGCAGAATTTTAAGGCAAATTGTATTTGAAAGGATTCTTTTTATTGTTGAAAAACAACTATGCTCTCAATCAACCCAAAAAGACTCAAATATGAAAGCTTAATATTTTTGGAATTTAGAGTGTTTTTTTTTTTACACTTGGCTATCTTATGAGGATATCTGTTAGTACAGTTAACTGTTACTGTGGATAATTATTAGGCAACTTAATAAAAAACAAATTTATAACCATCTCACTTGCTCATTTTCACCAGGTAAACACAAAACTTAGAAATAAACATTTCTGACATGCTTTTCCCCTTCAGGTTGGAGTTCCTGCCTCAAGCGGATGAGTTCAAGTATCTTTGGGTCCTGTTCACGAGTGAAGGGAGAATGAAGCGGGAAATCAATAGATGGATTGGTGCGGCTGCTGCCATATTGCAGACACTGCACTGATCTCTCATGGTGAAGAGAGAGCTGAGTGAAAAGGCAAAGCTCTCAATATACCGGTGGGTATACGTTCCCTCAACTATGGTCATGAAATTTGGATTGTGACTGAAAGAATGAGATCCCGGACACAAGCAGCCGGAATGAGCTTTCGCCGCAGGGTGGCTTGGCTCTCCCTCAGAGAAAAGGTGAGGATTTCGGGCATTTGGGAGAGGCTCGGAGTAGAGCTACTTCTCCTTCACACCGAGAGGAGTCAGCAGAGGTGGCTCAGACATCTTTTTCGGATGTCCCCTGGACGCCTCCCTCTATGTTGCTTGTTGAAAGGTGGTTGTTTTTCAGCCTTCCTTGCCTTGGCCATGTCCCTGACTATCACACACATTGGCTTTTTGATACTCCAGGAACAACTGAAATATGGCAAAACTGGTGGCCAATGGCATCTTGGCAACTTCAAGCTCGATTTTCCTCAATTCACGGGCAGTTATTTTGCGCCTTTTTTTTTTTTTTCAATACACTTCTTGCGAGCCTGTTGGTCATTTGCTATGAAACACTTGATTGTTTGGTGATCAGGGTTCAAAAGTTTGGCATTTTCTAGACTGCTGCATCCCCATATTTCACAATTTTTAACTTTTCAGAGTCAGTCAAAACTCTCTTATGACCCATTTTGCCAAAGGAAAGGAAGTTGCCTAATAATTATTCACACCTTATATAGGGTGTTGAGGCTATTAGACCACACTCCTTTTCATGACAGAGATGCACATAACCTTATTTATTTAATTGGTAGTTGGCTTTCAAGCCTATACAGTTTGGAATAGGACAACATGTGTAAAAAGGATGATGTTATCAAAATAAGAATTTGCCTAATAATTCTTCACACTCTAGTATGGAGTAAACTCAGTGTTGAATTAAAGCAACACTCAGAGTGACTTTCTTAAAAAGATATGTGATAGAAGAAGGGCTATTAACATTTATGGGTAGCCTTGGTCGGTGTTAAGGGGTAGATAAATATTTTTGCAATGATTGTGGTTGTGTGATCTATAGATAATTGTATAAATGAAGATATGTGTAGGCACATAGAAATGTATATATATATATATATATATATATATATATATAAGTCTATGTCTACAAAAGTTAATTATGTGCTCACTCAATCGACTTCTGTAGTAGTATTAAATAGAGATCAACCAGCGCAGGTTTTTAAGGCTAATGTTGATACATATTATTTTGAAATTTGAGATGTTCTGCTGATTTTTTTAGGTCGATATTGCTTTCTTTAATTCCACTGACATGATAAAAATGATGCAATAATAATGAACGTTACACAAGTCTCAATTACAACAAAAAGACATCAATAAGGCAAACAAAAATTCAATGGAGGAAGCGGCAATTCCCGCTCCTTATATGAGCTTAAGAAAGTATTCACAGATATTGATATAGGAAAAAACGCAAATATTGGCTGGTTAATGGCTGATCTATCTCTCGTATGGACTCATAAGTCAAGTAAGAATTGGGAAGGTATTAATCTTATAGAATATATAAAAGAAGAAAGAGTGTGCTTAAATAGTTTTAACTTATTTTGATTCCTTTTCAGACATAATTTTATGTTAAAAATATAGCTTTAATAAAATGTATTTCGTGTCTTTCTTGTAATACTTTTGACATCCCAATAAGTTCATTCATGTTTTCTATTTGAAGTGGCTAATTCCTATCTAATTATGTTTTATTAAAACAAAAGCTGACTAAGGTAATTCTACACAGGTACGAATACTGTCCAAATATCCGTTTTCTGAAAATATAAAAAGGAGACTGAATCATCGGCCACTTTTTATAGTATCTCTGTCCAATTACTTGAAGCTAATAATAAATCAGCCAGTGAAATACCAGCAACTCTGTTGGGATCCGGAGCCTGCCGCTCCATCTTTCTTCCAGCAGAGTGCGCCGTGGGTCTCCTGGGCTGAAGCCCTCTGCACACCTGAGGGCGATCAGCTCATCTGAGGA
>JAUZNJ010033429.1:0-13168 GCA_034780135.1 Jordanella pulchra
AATGCACCATGATTAAAACCTATGCAAAAATAATTATGTTTTTTTTTTTTATTGTTGTTGTTGTTGTTTTTTTGTTGTTTTTGTTTTATTTATTTCTTGGACAAAATGCCTTTTGATTTTTTAGAATAACATTATAATATTAAATATTTATCTAAAGTGAAGATTTTGTTTTTCTCTATTTTATTTCCATGACAAAGTGAATTTACGTTCCTAATAAAGCATCCGAAATGGGTGGTGTTAGAGCTGATTGCACGTGAATGTAGACCTTGAATACAACAACTTTTGCAACAAATTTTGTTATGATATTTGTTATATTTTCAGCAGGGGAAGTTGTATTTGTTGTTTTGCTTGTTTTTTATTTATTTATTTATTTTAGTTTATTCTATTTGTAATGACTGATTTTTGGGGTAGCTGGTCTAATTTTCGTAATATAGAGCCCGTGATTCATGTTTAAAATACATAGTCGGAATAATCATTTTACTCGGACAAAAATTTCTGTGAAATAAAAAATGTTGGAGCTAGGCCTCCTTGTGAGTCCCTTTCCTGTATGATACTGAATACGTTTCTCAAATGACTTATTTTTCCTTTTTCCATCTTTGCTCTCACAGACTCCAGAAGTCGAGCTGATAAGGAACTCCAGCTGAGCGACCTGGATGATTTTGACACGCTTGAGTCTGAAAACTCTGAGTGTGAGATGAAACATCGATACCACATGAACGCGCACATGTCAACGACAACCAATTGCTCCGCCGAGCACCTGCTTAAAAACGCGTCTCTGAAGATCTCTGTCCCAGTTTCTCTCGATGGGGAGCAGGACTTAGGGAAAACCTGTCTCAAAACGAGCCCGGAGGACTTCCAGCCGGACAGCATGCAGCAGGAAAAGTCGTGCTACAGTCAGCAGCAGCAGCAGGGTCACCAATTATTAGACGGAAAACCAAGGATCTGGTCTTTGGCACAGACCGCAACCTCCCTAAACCAGACTGAGTATCCGTCCTGCATGTTGAGGTGCCAGGCGCCTCCCTCGTCCCTCACGCCGTCCCCCGCTGCCACCTCACCTGTTACCGGCCTGGACAACCGACAGGACTCGCCCGTCACTACGCTACGAAACTGGGTGGATGGCGTTTTCCACGACCCCCTGTTCAGGCACAGCACTTTGAGCCAGGCTCTGACCAACACCACCGTCTCCTGGACCACGAACACCAAAGGCAGCGTCCTGGATGCGGAGAGGAGCGCGACGGCCTTGCATCAGCACCAAGACCCGTCCAAAGACAGTGTCCTGAGTTTCCCAAAAACTATCAACAAACTTTTTTGTTCCTAACGTAACCAAATCACAAATAAAGACTATTTTGGGACTAAAAAAATAAACAAAAACAAGCAAATAAAAAAAGAGGGATCAGCCTGTTAAGTCTCAACGGTTTCTCTTGTTTTATTCTTTTTACTATGTACCCATAAACTGTTACAGACGTAAAATATCCGGATCATTTTGATTCATTAAACCGAGCGCACGCACAGAGTAAAATGAAATGTATTATCAGCAGTCTACAACTCGGAGAAGAAAAAGTAGGCCTGCGATTGTTTTTTTTTTTTTTTTTTTTTTTTTTTTAGATAACCTTTTTTACGCGCATGCAAATGTTATTAATTGAGCATAATTTAAGTTTCAGAAAATGAGAATCACTATTAAAATGAATTAAAAAGGTCTCACTTATGCACCACTCTAAAGAAGTGAATGAGAGCGTTTCAACTTTGTTCACTGAAAATAAAAGCAGTCGCTTTCTAAAGAAGAGCTTGTCATGTCGGGTTAATGCTGAGGTTTGCTGTCCAGTGAGCAGGAAGAAAGCGACTTCTTCCCACTGTGGTCGTTAAAATCTGTTTTTGAAATAAGGCATTCTTTTACCGTTTTTTAACCAATCCAGTTTAGACACTCTTCTTTCATATTTAGTCATTTTCCTTAACGAAAACATCAATTTCTATTTAGTGACAGCTGGAAAATAAAGCAACTCAGAGCAAAAGACAGGCCAATATCTGTATCTAAGATCTGCCTCATTAATTCCCTCTAAACAGCCTGTAATTGGGATGTTTGCAGTCATATTTCATGTCAAGCTATTGATTTCCCCTCTCACCTCTCTTCTCTCTCTGATAATATTATTGAAACAGTTTAGTTTATTATCCACTGTGGGGCTGTCAAAAGGGTAAGATATTCAGCAAGCATCCACTAACAGGTTCACATATCATTTGAAGGGAAAAACTTTTCTTCAGGTTCTACAGGGTTTATTTAAGGCTGAATAGAGCCCTAAACAATATGATTTGGGACACCCTCAAACAACATTCACTTACTACAACAAAGCAACTGCAGCCTTATATAATTTTTGTCCTTGCATGCATGTCTTATGCACTGACCATGACTAGGTTTAGTTAAGTAAGGCCTTCACTAATTACTACTAAATGAGTTTCTGATGCTCATTTACCACAATGCATAGTTCCAACACCTCATCATCAATAGGTCGGTTATACCTAAACTGGATTATTTTAAACCAAAAAGAAGCTTTTGAAAATACAATTTCAGTTGGACTAAACTGGAGATTTGGTTATAGAAGGCTGGGTCTCTTAGAAGCTTTGTGCATCATTAGTGCTAAACACACCACTAAATTTTGAACAAAATCACTACTTTAATTTTGACCTTTTGATTTCCATATTGATATTTAAAAAACAAGACAATTACTGTCACAATGAGAACAAACAAAAACAACAACAAAAAAACTGTTAATCTGATAATGTCAAAATTGTTGTGCTCGTTGTGGCCCCCTGTTGGTTTTGGATCCTCACGATCGTCTTTAAGTTCATCTTCAAAGTGAGGTTCTGCCCCTTCCACGCCTCTATTTTTAAGAGACAGTCTGGAAAAACAGGGAAAATAAAATGAAAATGAAAACTAAATGCTGAATCCCTCTCTGAGAAGTGTAAAAGGTTTTTCTTTTTTATGTGAGAAGCTCTCACGTCGTCTAAAAGTGAAAAGGGCAAAGGAACTCAAATTAGTTGTTGTAGATAAAAGGGCAAAAAAGAAAAGGAGTCAAGGGTACTTGACAGTAATGGCAAAAGTGGAGCTCTCAAGGGACTGTCTGTCCTGAGAGAGAGGGGAGGAGGGCTTTAGTGATGAATTTTAATGGGAAAAGAGCCAACAATTGAGATCCCATTTTTGTGTTAAATAAATATCAATGTATAAAAGCCAATATTAAAAAAAATTGTATCCCCTCCTCATTAACCCTATTTACCCTGCATTTTGAAGTGGCTTATGATTAAATTGAGCAAATAAATAAGCATAGAAAGCTTAAACCATCTAATAAATTTTGCCCCAAAAATTAGGCCTCTACACCAAACTGCCATTCTTGTAAGAGAAAGAGACATAGGGAGGAAAGAGAAGTGAGAGGAAGGGACAGATGTGATGTAGAGAAAGGCAAGACTGGTATAACCAAATCATTCAGCCATGGCAAATACGAACGCACAGAGGGAGCGTGATGGTAAATTAACAGGAGCTTTTTACATGGAGACCAAATAAAACTGTAATCAGTGACGCGTTACTTTTCATTAAGCTGCTTTGACAGCAGCATATTCCACCACTCTGACATAGGGAGCAAGGGGCCCAGGTTAGAAATAAACTGCTCTCAAACCGAGAGTCATAAGATAATTCCTTAAGCTCCATTAACAACTCTTAGCCGCAGGAAATGGGCTCCCCCTGAAAACATCTCCAAATCTAAAAGCTTTATCGACCTGGCAAACCTCAGCTGATGGCTTCTCTTTTTTTTTCTCTCCCCCATCCACCCCATCTTACCTCTCACTCTCTCTTCACCATCACCCCCCTCCCTTTTCCTTTTTTTCAACTTAAGGGACAGAAACGTCCAACTGAGGTAATAGACTTTGACACAACACATTAAATGGGAAATGAGAAAAGGGAGAGGAAAGGGCACTCTTAAATGCCTTTTAAACGTTACCAATTAGAGGTTTTAAACTTGAATAAGATGTAGGCCTTTGGCACATGCCAGGGTGATGGGACATTTAACTGACGGGCCTCGCCAAGCTGGTAAAATCAACACTTATCTAAGCACGGCGGTCCTCCTGTGATGGAAGACTTATGTGACTAATAAGCTTGATTCCACTTTATAGAAAAGCTGCCACTTGTGTAACATAAATGTTTGCATTTTTAACAAATTGTATCTTTAATGAAACATGAGAATTTCTCTAATACTCTTTAAACAATCTGTACGCCAAACACTTGGTTTCTTTTTAAAGGGCCCGAAAACAAGAGGCCAAGGATGCTGAACAATTACTAGCATGGCGGTTGCCCCAGAGGGGAAGGCAGCCTGGGTCAGGTTAATACCTCTGTGACCCTGAGCCATAAATATATTTACACATCATTACACATCAACAGACACACACTTGAACTCTTTCTGCCTCTTGCACGCACACAGAGAATCGCCCCCATGAAATGTGATGTCACAGTTGTATGCATGGGGCCGTAATTGAATATTTAATCTATCCGTTGACTTACATTAATATGGCAGGAATAGTGCTAATGTGATTAAGCCTTAAATGAAATTGTGTAAAGCATGAATACACATAAAAGGCAGCATGTTAAGATTGCACACAAACACAAGCAGAGCTTAAAAGAAAGAATGCTTATATGCCCCCCTTTGAGAATCAGTGGAGCAGCTACATTTCTTGGTGAAATGAAGCATATTCCTTGTTTAGCATGACCTGGTAAAGTATTCATACCTCTTCAACTTTTAGAAGTGCTGCGTTACAACCGTGAACCTACTTAGATTTTATTGAACCAGTGATAGATTTTTGGAAAAGCAGAGCAAGTGTTACAATGATTATACAATATATTGGAACAATCACATAGCATGCTTCAACCCAAAACCCAAAAAAAGTATTATGGTGTGCAAACACATTTCCATTAGTGATAAGTAAGCTGATCAGTGTTGATGGGAAAATTAATATAATTAAATATAATCCAACTGAGAAAGAAAAAAAACACATTGCAGGTTCCAAAAGACTTCAGAAAGGGGAAGAGATTAACCTAGCAATATTACAACAACACTAAGCATACAATCATATCTATTGAATGGTAAATAATAAGAGTCTGATTTAAATTAACAGCATGTCAATGCGTTTGAGCACAGTTTAAGCTTTTTTCATAAGTGTTTATACAACAGTTTAAGTTTTAGTAGGGCAAAGTTGACAGATACATATCTCAAAAGACTTTGCTTTCTAATCACAGCAATATGATTCTACTTAGTGGGGTGTTCATGTACAGTAAATAATGTTCACATTTCTGTCCACAGAAAATGCTGTTAAATTTTAATAAAATGTTGGTTAAAATGGGACAAAATTAGAAAAAAGGTCTTAATGTGTGGACACTACATTGTTTGAATTAGCACTTGTAACAGGATTGGACAGTGTTCAAAATGTAAGGTTATGTAAAACCAAAACCTGTCTATGTCTGCTAAATAAATGGTGTATTAGCTCAGTAAGTTTGAGTTTATTGTTTCAGTATGTTTGAGCCAGAAAACATCCATGATTCCCATGACAAGCTTTGTGGTGAAAGCTAGATTTAAATGCTGTCATCATTCTGCCACACATTTTGGTGGAGCCATTTTACCCCGCTGCTTTAAGATCTTAAGTGGCTCCTGTTATCCTTCCTCCAGTGTTTGGAGATAGGGTCTGTGTGTGCCTGTGTGCATAGATGGATGTGTGTGTGATCGCTTGCATTGTGGCCAGAAGCCTGCTGCCATAAGAACATGTCCAGGATGCACCTTCAGCCCCCTGTGACTGGCCTTTATCAGCCCCCTGCTGCCATCACCTCCCTGCAGTCTTTCCACAGGTCAAGAAGTTTCACCCTGAAGCTTTTCATCATCTCAATGATCTTTGGTCAACCCGAAAGACCTAACATCTATTCAAAATTGCAAATGTTAAGAATAAAAAAGAAATGCTATACAAATGTGTGCATTTTGTTATGTACCGATTTAGATTGTATACAACAGATAATATTATTTGTAGACAGTCTTGGTTATGTTAATATTTGGCATTGTAATCTTGTACTCATGCGAAGGTCAAGAGGACATGTCATAGGTCACAATCACACAGTTCAACTTTGAGACTCGGTTAAGTTCTTCACTAGATAACCTAAGTTCAGCTCCTAATTGTCTGTTTAAAATTAGGCTATTCAGTGTAGTTGAGCTAGGAGATAGTTAATGACAAACAAAATTCTAAATGTGATAAATTATCAGAGGTTTAGGTAATTTAGAAAACATAAAAATTGCGATATTATCTCATTGGCGTCCTAATTAGGTTTCACAGTTGTAATGAAAAACTAAGAATTATATTTTCACTTACACTAAGAAGCAAGCAATAAAAGCTGAAGAATATGGCTGAAAAAAAAAAGTATAATACTACTAATAAAAAAGATCAAATTAAAAATAACATATTACATCTTAGTCTATCATTTAAATACCTCTTTTGATGCATAATAAAAATAGAGTTTATCATAGTCAAATAGTGTTGTCATATAACAACAAAAGAAAAACATAAAAAAAAGTTTGCAATTTTGTTCCTCCCCACAGAAAAAATAAAACCATATAAAAGTAATTGCTAAAGGTCAAAAGAGACTGTGTTTTACCAAGACATTTGTGTTTATCATTCAGGACAGATCAATACAGTATTGTTGTTTTAAAGAACAAAAGCCAGGGAGACTTAACACTGACCTTTGTTTCCATTTTCCATTGTGTACAGGAGGTTCAACGAAACATACAAATAAGCCCCTCAGGTTTGTTGGGGGATAAGAAAAAACAATTATCAAAGTTTGGCATACAGATTTAACTCTGTAAAAACTAATTTAAATCTATTTTTACACAGTTTAACTTGTTAATCATAAGATATTATATAAACTTAAATATAATTCCAGATTTCCAATATTAACATATATTTTTCATTCACAATAATTTTGTTATATTTATAATCTACCCATTATAAATGTTAAAATATTTTATGATTCAGTCAACCACATTTTAGACTCTAACTAAATAAGATTGATTAGTAGATAAGGTTAGTAGTTAAACTGCTAAGGTTATTTATGTGAAAGAAAATTTAAAGACACAAAAAGCAGATCGGGATAAACAGTGTAAGTAAATTATCTAAATTAATCTTTATTTGATATTACTTTTTTATTATTATTTTTACATTTAGTGCCAGGAGAGAAAGAAATCTGGTAAAAGCAGAGCATTAGCAACCATAATTTGTGCATATTATAGCAGGGGTCTTTATTCATACTGTAATAAAAACAGTGTTTCCCAGATTCTACTAGAACAGGAACTCATGCAAAGGACAATGTTACAGCATTATCAAGCAAAACAGCAATGAACCAGACTGTTCCTTTAAATTTCTCTTACAATCACAAAAAGTGTTAAACTTAAAAATGTTAAACGATGCCATGTAGGGCTGCTTGGACAAGGACCAATTGCTGGATTTTTAAACCAGACCTAAAGCAGTTAGTTCATAAACACTGTTATTTAAATGCTAAATGGTCTGTACATATATTGTGCTTTTTCAAGTCAGGAGACTTGACCAAAGTCATTTACACTGCATTCAGTCATTCGACCATTCACGCACACTGTTGATGGCAAGCTACATTGTAGTCACAGCTGCCCTGGGGCTCACCAACAGAAGTGAGGATGCCATACACTGGCGACACCAGGCCCTTCTGACCACCATCAGTTGGCAATGCAGGGGAAGTGTCTTGCCCAAGGATAAGGACAGGGAAAGCCAGAGAACCGCAAACCCTTCTATTGCAGGGCAAACTCTTGCATGTGACGCCACTGCTGCCCTGCATTAATACTTTAATACCTACATGGACACTGCTACTATGAAAAAATACATTGTACTCCAAATGGAGGTACTGGATTACCAGGGAGGTCAAGCAGCTGCTAAAGCAGGTAAGAAAATGCCTGAGTGGCTGTGAACATCTGGTCAAGGCCCACATCACCCAACTCCTCCCTAAAAATTTCTTCCTCCAGCAGTTTAGCTTCAGAGATTGAACTTGCCATAGCCCTCCATCCTGCACTGTTCCGTCTCAAACAGTGAGACAGCTGGTCTATCATCTCTCAGCTGCACGTGGACCCACAGTTCTCTGTTGGTTGGCAGCTAGAGGGTCAAACAAAGTTGACATGCTTCTAAAGCCCTCTAAATAAGTACTGGGTTGTGTGATGAGCAACCTGGTCTATACCCTCTATGACTGCACCAAACCACACCATTGTCAAGTCTGCAGACAACACCAGAGTGGTGGGGCTCATCTCTTGAGCATATGAGTCTGCTTATAGGTACAATGTGGAGCTGCCAACCGCATGATGCACAGAGAACAACTTGAACGATTTCCAAGAACATGATAATGGACAATAGGTAAAAGAAAATAAATATTTTACCACTGATCATCAGTGGGAACTTGGTGAAAAGGTTGAATGAGTCTCACTTCCAAGAAGTCTACATTGATGAGGACCTGGTCCAAAGGCTCAACACCTCTGAGCTGCTAAAAAAGGCCCAACCGAGCCTGCTCTACCTGCGTGTAATTGGCATAACATAGACACTGCTGGTGCCCTTTTATATGTGCTTTATTGAAAGCATAGTGACCTACTGCATCTGCATGTGGTAAACTGGCTGAAAATAAAATGAAGGGGCCATTGATGTGGCTCTAAAGATTCCTGGCTGACTTCTCTTGACAAGTCACTGTTCCCACTGTTTCTAAAACATTATAAATGACACTTCCACAGAGGTAACCCTCTATTTTAAGCTAGGAAAGTTCAGTTTAGGCAACTGGACGTGTAGTTTTCTAGAAGACGTTTCGTCATCCAAGAGACTTCGTCAGTTCTGACTGATGCAGGAGAAAACGGAGATATATATGTTGTAACTGTTACTGTTAGGCAGATGCTGCAGATCTATAAATGCATGGACAACCAATTCAACTAAAGTTTCTTCCCAACAGCAATATATAAACTAAACACAAGCAAAATGTAAAGAGTGATGGAATAACAGGAATTGTATAATGTTTTTGAATGTCTATAGGTATATGTTTTTATCTAACCTTTTGAATTAACCGATTTTTTTATTTATGGTAAAATACTTGTTTTTAGCATTAATGACCATATAGCTTGTTTTTATCTCTTGTACTTGTGACAATAGTTATTAGGTATATTATATTCTATTCTGTTCTTGTCATGTTTGGGTACTATAAACCTAGCCCACATGCAGAACACCACAGGAGACAAATATCAGTTAAGGGATTAATTGAATAATAGTAGTTTCTGAACAGATTTTCGGCAATAAGTCTCTGTCTTCTCAGGAATGGCCTCATCTGATTCTCACTGCTCTAAGGGGAAGAGCAGGTTGAGTGATTATTTCAGGAAACTCGGAATTCAGAGCGCAGAAGTAAAAGGAAAAAAGTCTTACTTGATGAGATGTAGTTTGATATTCTGCAGGGTACTTGTCAGGGTGGTTAGGACTGACCGGTGAAATGTTCGTCCAGGAAGGGGTCCGGTTCCGGGAAGATCCACTAGGTATATTATTTTGGCTGAATGAGGAGCAGGCTGTGGTGGAACAGGCATACTGTACTTAAAGGTGGCTCGAGAAGCTTGACTGCCAACTAGAAAAGATAGACTGAGGCTGAAGTACAACTAAAGAGGTTCGATTGGGTTTGGGCAACCAGTGAGTATTAACCACAGCGTCTCAGAAAAACTGAAGAAACACTTGGATCAGATTTCCACAAAAAATCCAGTATTTCTTTGGAAGAGACAACACCTGGAGAGGAAGGACAACAAAAATTAATTTCAATTTACAAATTCAAGGAAATCACTGAGCTTAAGCTGGAGGGCACTGAATACCATCGAAGGAAAACATTCCGGCGTTGAAGTGTCGACAGTCAGCTTTTTTTTAAGTTCTGCCTTCCTCCCTTTTTCAATCAGATGTTACATTGTAAATTTAAGAACATTTGTCACCTTTTTTACTGTGGTGTGTAACATAGATCATATTAAACCTATATAAAACCTGCTATATGGTGATTCTGCACCCAAGTAGCTCATAACCAAAGGGTTTAGGTACCTAACTAAACCAAAAATGTTGTAATTTGATTCTTTGCACCTTAAACATAGGTTTATCTTATAAGTCAATCAGACAGCTACAGCTGATCCA
Organism: Jordanella pulchra; assembly: GCA_034780135.1. Classification (NCBI taxonomy): domain Eukaryota; kingdom Metazoa; phylum Chordata; class Actinopteri; order Cyprinodontiformes; family Cyprinodontidae; genus Jordanella; species Jordanella pulchra. The sequence goes on from JAUZNJ010033429.1 coordinate 10,228, forward strand.
AAACGTTGCTGCCTCTCACTAAAACAAGAAAGTAGAGTACATTAGCCCGGTTCTGAAGTTCTCACACTGGCTCCCTGTAGCTTAGAAAATAGACTTTAAAATCCTTCTGTTAGTCTATAAATCACTAACTCGATAAACACCTCAATATATTACAAATTTATTGTCAGTTTATCAACCTCCCAGATCACTCAGGTCTTCCAGTTTAAGTCTACTCTGTACACCCAGAACCAGAACCATAAAGAAGCAGCATTTAGTTCCTATGTTCCACTTATCTGAAACAAACTACCAAAAGACTGTAAAAGTGCTTAAAAGGTGAGTTCTTTTAAGTCAAAGTTAAAAAAACAGCTATTTAAACAGCTTTTTACTGTTAAATTTAAACTGATAACTGAGGTATTATTTGTTTAAAGTCATGGTCCAACTGTTTTACTTGTTTTACTATTGGAGGTATGTTTTGCCTAGTAAAATGCTCTTAGGACAGGTAGAGTATGCACAGCCTACCTTGGGTTATTTGTAAAAATTAAGTTTCAGTTTCAGCTTACTGTAATCATATCACTTTGGCATTTAAACAGTTAAGGTGGGAATAGCTCAGTAATAACTCAATTCTGTTCTCCTCAGGCAGGGAACCATTTGTGTTATTGAATCAGCCATTACCTATTGCATGTAGTAGTGTTCATTTGAGAGTTGATTCTCTGTATTCCCTCTCAGGCAAGATGAAATACATAGCAGTGCTAACCATAATTCTTAACCTTAATTTGAGTAAACATAAGAGGAAAGCCACATTAACTTGTTTTAAACTTAATTAAGAAAATTAGACTAAAAGAGAAAACATATATAGATGGTTTTAATTAAGAGTCTTGTTCATATTTACACTCAGCCCCTTATATGTTGCTTCCATTGACTAGAATCTCACAAATCTACATTGCTGGGTTCATATCTCTTTCTCTATAATAGTATATTGAGATGTGGCAGTGGTATTGTTTGATACTTTCAGTTCAGGTCATAAAATATTACTGAGTCATAAAATGTTATAGATGTGTGAGTACATATAAATATTAGCAAATACTAATATGCCTTATACATTTAGAGTTCTCAACATATAATTTTACCATTTACATTTAAAAAATACTTAAAAATAGCCAACAGCTAAAGCAAAATGCTGTACATAGCTACAGAAAAATAACAAGATGATACATAAAAACACTTAAAAGAATTAATAAAACCAATTTAAAACAAACAAGGTATAAAAAAGTCTGTCTAGGGGTAAAAGCCAAAGAATAAGAGTGGGTTTTAGGCCAAATATTTAAAGGTAGCCAGTGAAGGATCCTTTCTTATATGCAGGGACAGCTTGTTACATAACCGCGGAGCAACAGCAGATAAAGCCCTACCCCCTCTGAGCTTCCTCTTAAACCCCAGTACCTGCAGTAGTCCTGGTCAGCTGACCTAAGGGGCAGAGAGGGTGAGTAGGGATGAAGAAACTCAGAGAGGTACGGTGGTCATTTAAACAAACAAAAATTACAATTTTGCCATTGTAAAATGCACTGGCAACCAATGTATTGAGGCCAAAACAGGGTTAATATATTTTGTTGTTTTGGTGCCAATTAAAGGACGGCAGCAGCATTTTGAACAAGCTGAAAAAGAGAGAGCAAAGATGATTTACTTTGACATAAAGTCCATTACAGTAATTCAGGCAGGATCATGAGTCACTGTTTTGAATAGCTGTCTTAAAAATACTTTGATTCTTTATTCTTGTGTGGACTTGTGTTTTTATTTGCTCAGAAGACACATGTGAATTTCCCCACTGACATAAAAGTAAGAAAGTTTCTAGTCCATTATATTTTAATTTATTCTAAAAATTAATTGATTAATTTAATCAATATGATAGCAAATTTAGAAACATATGATTTTGTGCTTAAAACAGTTTATCTGTTACTAAAAACATCTAATTTCAATTCTTGCTTTTAACCTGCTTACCTGGACTGACATCGTTATTTTATTCTCTCCAGGAATGATGTAGCTACCAGTGTATAAACAAACCCAAATTGTTTTTAAAAATTTTTTTTTTTTTTTTTTTTGCTATATACCGATAACCTAGAGGTGAATCAAATCACTGCTGGTTTAAACTGCTTTAAAAACTAAAAAGTTAACCTTATCAAGCTTCTCTGAAAACAGCCATATACTGTGTCTGGTTATATGCTATTGCTATATAAAAAAACACACACAAAAATATGTTCAGCTTCAGGTAAAATGACATCTTGGTAGCAAAATTAACACCAACATTTGCGTTGTGTTTTGGGTGCTACTCATGTCATATTCTTCTCAGCATCCAATACTCCCTTGCATGTTTTAACACTTGATCTTGCCATTCCCCTCTCTCTTTTGACTCCTCTGCTCCGAATTGCTGACCCCCTCGGTTTCTTTGCTTCACCAATAGACATATGTTTATTGCTCATCCTTGTTTACTTATAGAAAATACAATGTAACAAGCCAATAGGGGGCAATATTTTAATGGTAATAATGTAAACTTTGTATACAATCATAGTGAGCTACTTGTGTAGAATAAGGTTGTGAAAAGTATGTGACTAGGCCCATTTGACCCCTCCACACCTATTCTATAGGCTTGATCCTTAAGGGGTTGCAGACATCAGACTGCCATTGGTAAAGGTAATGTTCTTTCGATAGATTGCTAGTAAACTAATATAGAAACAAACAAACAAAAGAAAAATCACCAAGAAAATACAATGAAAACATAAGCAGTCATATGTAAGGGAAAAATATAGTAGCCAATTCAGTTATCATGCTTTTATATTGGACCTTGCCAAAGTTCTAGAAGAGAATCTACAAGTATTTAAATTCAGGTCCTTCTTCCAGGAGTGCTGCCAGCTGCCTATATATATATATATATATATATATATATATATATATATAAGTCAATGACTAGAAA
>JAUZNJ010033430.1:0-38141 GCA_034780135.1 Jordanella pulchra
TGTTTTCTCCTGCATCAGTCAGAACTGATGAAGTCTCTTGGATGAGAGGCGAAATGTCTTCTAGAAAACTACACGTCACGTTGCCTAAACTGAACTTTCCTAGCTTAACCAGTTTTAACTGTTTTAAATTCCATAGAATGTGTTTTTTTGCCCCTCTGAGATTTACACTGCATTAGAGTGGACACAGCATAAATCAGGAGGGTAGAGATATGCAGTGTAAATTTGAGTTTACTAACCAGAGTGAATATAAGCAATACTCCATATTACTTATTACTTATTAGCTACAGGCTGAACTGTCCATTGTCCTGAACACTCAGGTTGACCTTAATCTAGATTTTAAGATTAGTATTAAAAGATTCTGCAGTATAAAAGTTGTACAATTAAATCAAATGTGCTTCATAGGCTTTAAATTAAGACCATGTTAAAGCTTTCTGACAACAGTTTAATATTTTCATTTTTATAGTATTTCAAAAAATCACCAGTGTAGAGTCATTGGAGTTTTGGTCAGAATTTTTAATGAAATCAATAAATAACAATAAAACTGCTTCACACACTTCTGCACTTTCTGGGATCTCCAAAAAACTTGTTATTAGAGGTATTGCATCCATTGCTGAAGCAAGAGTGGAAGCTGAAATCACCAGTCATAGCAGTTAAAATGACTTTAAAGTGAAAATATTTCTAACAAAGTAATTGCAAACAACTGCACCTTGTAGCTCAACCAGTGGCTACAATATAGGAATTACCCTTTGGAAACAACTCCAACAGTCGGGAAAGGTGAAGGGGTAGCAAATGTAAAACTGTGTATTTATGACATATTTTGTTGTACCATTCTTTTTTGTTTTTAAAAAAACAAGCAAACGTTAAAAAACATGTGTGAAAAGAAGTTGCATCTGTGCCCTGGCAGCCTTACAAGTTCCACAGTTCTTAGGAAGTTATTTTCTGCACCTCTCTGCCAATTCCCTTCAAGGTGATTAAAGAAAACCCCAAAATATCACTAATCCTTCTCTATGCTTTATTTTTATTGTTGAAACATGCCTCAGTCCCTCTCTGTACACTGTCGTAAGCGTTTTAATCAAAGATCTCACATTTTGACTCATGTGATGACCAGACCCTGTTTTAATGAACCTTGAGCAAACATTTGATTGTACTTGGCCCAGTTATCTGTCTTGTTTGTGTTTCGAAGGCATCAAAGGGTATTTGAATCTTTCTGGTATAAGCCAGCTACTTAGAGCCATCTCTGGACAGTTGATCCAGACTCTACAGTTGGACATGCTCGTAGGTTCTGCTGCCAAAAGAGATATAAGCATGTGCCACAAGGACCAGATAACAGAGAAAATCTGCAGAAGAAGTTACTTTACCCTGTGGTGCTTCTGCAGGACCTGTGTAACAGATTTGGGCATAATTGGATTTAACAGTAAGAACACTGTAGTGCATAAGAAAGGAACTCTGAACTCCTGCTCGGAAACTGAACAAGCCCAACCCCTTCCAGATGTCATTCGATTGATGCTTGACTACAGTACAGTCTTCCATAAAAGAACAACTAAAAACAAAAGTTGCACAAAAGTAGCGAATGGCTGAAGCTCTCTGTTATAAAACCCCAAAAATATGAAAATGCATACATGCATACCTCACACACATCGCACGTCATTGTTAATCTTTGTGAGCTAGGCTGGGCTTATACATCCAAAGTATTGTGGACAACCATATAGCTCCTATGCAGCAGACAAGAACCTTAGAGGTTCAATCTGCTGGATCTACTATCAGTAGGACGCATCCTGCTACCTTTACCTAACTTCCTCTTTACTGCCAGCACTATTTGGATAGCACATATCATGATCACTGACGCATGTCCGCTTTGGCTTAAGTGTCCTTACCAATTTGCACTATTGGGATGGACCAGTTGATTTGCTGAATTCCTGAATAAGCATAGAGCGATAGTGTTAAGTTGGTTGCGTTGTCTTGTCGACTTCACAACAATTTCTCTCACTAATAATGTATTGAGTGACAAGAAACCTACAGTAGAACTAGGCTAAACAAAAAAACACAAATGTCTAAACTGCTGGCAGCAAAGTATATTCTAGTGCTGACTCAATTGATTTTATTAATAGTAATGAATCAATTATTGAAATAATCATAGACTCATTTCGATATCTATTAATGTTTACAGGAGTATACAAACTAGCATGTAATTAGCTAAAAGAGCAATCAACTCAGAGAAGTCATTATGTAGAAATTATTAAAATATACAAACACTTTTTTATCTATCCAGAACTTATCAAGTGGTATTCTGTTAGCTTCACCTGGTTTAAATTATGGATAACATCTCCTTCATAGGGCCTTTTGCTAAACACTTATTATTAACTAAAAATAAGTAATTGACAGATTATGGATTAGCATACGAATCGTTTGTTGCAGCCCTACTATGGTTTAGTTGAACCTATCATGACATTTGGGGGTCAAGCTGATGTAAGGAGTAAATATTGTCTCTGAAGATTCTGGTTTTATTAGTTTAAAGTTGAAAAGACAGGTATAGAAAATAGCTTCTTCAGCCTGAAAAAGTTGGTTTTTTCAGTTACATTAGTTGTTTTAAGAATTTTTTTTATAGTCTTTATCTGATTTTGCACTTAACTTTTGTTCTATCTTTATTCAATAATTCAAATATTATGAGTTTTATGAAAATTAGGAGTTTCTCAGTACATGAATACCCTCTTTACCAAATATCTTGTTACTCTTAAGTAATATCTTGGATGACCACTTTTCTCTTATATTCACTTATTTGAGTAAAGATATGCAGTAGTGCTACTCTTACTTGAGTACAATTTTTTGGGTACTCTATCCACCTCTGCAGAAGCATTCAACTATTCCTCCTTTTTATCTCACCACCACTATCATACATCTTTTTCTCTAATTTACAGTACTTCTTCCACAGACTTTTAAGTTTATTAATAGCTTGAATTTTTGCCCGGTGTAACTCCATGGTCCAGAAGAGCAGCATTTATCTTGTCATATATATGCGAGTTCTAGACGGTTCACCACTGCTGGTGTTTTATTTCACTCTCTGCACTGAGAGAGAGATGTTATTTTATTTCCAGGTCTGACCAGTTTCTTGGCATCATTAAAGCTTGCTTGATAAATTGTTTCCAGCTAGTTTGTCAGTGACGCTGTTGTTGCACGAGTTAACAGCATGTAGCAGGAATCAAGACTGTTAGGCAACACGTAACTATGAATGTTTCATGCAAAGGCAAACCTTACTCAGAAAGGTAACACCTTTATTCACACTAAGAGGCTAGGTCTTGACTCAATAAATTGCTGGTTCAGTTTCACCAAGTGAAATATTGTGAGGTTGTAAGTGTTAAAGGGGCTTATGACACAGAGCATGTGCACTAACGTCTTTGGCTGACTATAGCAAAGCATTTTCTGAGAGAAGGCACTGTATGTTTTTAGCCACTGAACTGCAACTCAGTTTAAGGGTGTTTTTGTAGCTTAGGACATCTTTATTTACGCAAAGCAGCAATTCACTTTTCAGATCCACACAGAGTTCTTTGCCAAGAGGCGCTATGTCAAACTTCCAGTAACCAGTATTTGAGAGTGTTAATAACAAAGTTTACACATGTGCTCCTACATGACAACACAGAAGGAAACTGGCTAATTGTGCACATTTTGGACATTTTCACCTAGGACTGTACTTTTGTTCTCAGTGGTTTAGACGTTAATTGATTTTTTTTAGAGAAAAAGAATTTCATGAGGTTATAAAGCTGTCAATTGAATATTCTTTTCATTGTTTTAAACTGTCATATCTTCAGCTTTGACTAATGAAAAGATATGATCAAATATTTAGACCAAGATAGCCGCTGTTGCGAGATACTGTAACTATGCTGATTACTTGTCTGTTGGGAAATTGTAAACCTTCTAGTAATATAATTTCTGTGAGATTTCATGACAAGAAATGAAGTAGACTAATGATGTGTCAATATCAATATAATATTATATAAGTTAGGCTAATGACCTATTTTCTATTTCCTTACAGTGTTATTTATGGTCAGAAGTTGATGCCAGTGCTGGTGGAGCTTCACCTTTACTTCTACCCATTCCATCTGATCGATGCCTGCCTTCTCTACGGAGGCACTATCTGAAATCTGGAGTTCCATCTTCCCTTCCTATCCTTTCTCTCCTTGCTCATCTCATTCCATCCCCTCCATCCTCTTTATCCAGCTGCTTTTCATACCTTTTCCCTCAGTCTCTCCTCTCCTCCTTCCGTCTACATTCTCAACCTGGAATTTTCTTTGCAAAGTCTTCTTCATCATGGCTTGCTTTGGCCGATCTCTGGATTCCCCGTGCACATTAGCCTTGCTGATAGGCTTTCAGTTTGCCTTTGTGCTCTATTTCTCTCTTGGGGGCTTCAGAGGTCTGGTGTCTGTCCTAGTGCACACCACAGAGCCAGAGTTTGATTACTCTCGACCTCATGATGTCTACACCAACCTCAGTCACCTCGGAGTACCACCTCCCCCACCTCGAAACTCTGGTGCTGGGCTTCCAGCTTCAGGACAACCGCTGAGAGACTGCCCCATTATTTCCCCCCTGTTGGGTGAGAGAGAGGAGTGTTGAACTTATTCAGTTAATGAATAGTTAAACATTCAAAGATCTTGTTTAAGTTTGTATTTTTAACTTTCCTGTTTTCCAGTTGGCCCAGTATCTGTCCATCTTTCCTCGCCCCTGTCTTTGGAGGAGATCCGACAGAGGAACCCTTTAGTGTCACCCGGTGGACGGTACCGACCTCCAGACTGCGAACCGCGCCACCACACTGCAATAGTGGTACCGTTTCGAAACCGACTAAGCCACCTCCGTTCCCTGCTGTACCACCTACACCCTTTCCTGCAAAGACAGCAGATACACTACAGCATCTACATTGTACAACAGGTCCAGTGTTGTGCTTTCACACCGTTGCTTAAATGTTTTATGTAATAATTTTGTTAAGCTGTCCTAATTAAACTACAGGCATGTATATGATGAAATCTCGTCTTCGGTATAGGGCTGAAGCAATTAATCAGATTAATCATGATTAATCTATTATTGAAATAATCGTCAACTAATGTAGTAATCAATTAATCGTGAACTGGAGCATAGAAACTCTAAAGAAGGCCATTAACTATAAGAGCAACCCACAAAGAACAGTAACAAAACTGCAAGAAGATTAAAAACAAATTTTAATATTTTGCATTCAAGATAAAAAGGTGGAAATATTTGTCAAAATGAACTTTTTGCTATCCGATTATTAATCAGAAAAATAACTTTGGTACTATGGAGTATTATTTTTTTATGAAATATGAGGTGTTTTTTGGTGCTAGTTTTGCAAGCTGGTGGAAGATACTTGCCTTCACTTTGAAGCCACTCTCACATGTCAGAGCCACCCATTTAATTACGTCACTGTAGAGCTGCTACAGCACTGTAGCACATCACTTCTGGCAACAAGGCTCTGCTGAACAAAGTCCAATATCTTTCATTAGTAAAAAAAAATAGTAAAAAAAAAAATTCTTAGAAATTATCTAAAGAAAGAACAGTTGTTATCGCTGTGCAGATTAGGTGCTAAAATAGGTACTTTGTCTATACTTTAAGCACAAATGATCACTCAGCCTTACATCCCTGTTTGCTGGTCTGAGAAATTGGGGGTGTGGTTTACTGGGCTGGTGCAGCATGGTTTAGACAGATGCTTCCTGGAGGTGTGGCAGAATCACCACTCTACTATGATGATAGCAATACACATCAATCGAGCTAAATAACTATTTTGGATGAGTTTGATGAAAGAATAGCATTATAGCATCGTTAAATGTCTGAGTTTGTAAATGGTAAATTCAGTAGATGGTCGTCACTTATATAGCGCCAAGTCCAGGGACTCCAAGGGGCTTTTACTGCTTTATTTTTTCCATTGGGGCATTTAAAGAATATGATTAAATGAGTCTGATAAAGAGGTGTGATGAAAATCACACTTTATTTTACTGTTCTCCTGAAACAGCCCATTTTAGATTTTGATATTTTTTCAAGAGTAGTGTTTGTTTTTGTGTGGCTCTGATTGCTGCGGGATGCAGTCACAGCTATACGGTGCAGTTACTTTAAAAAATGAACGAAGAGTGTTTTCATCTTCAATTATATCATTATCACAATAGTACAACAAATAGTACCACAGGATTCAAATAACTTTTAATCCGAGGAAGCCCTAGAACTAAACAGTGTTATTTTGTCAACTAGAAGCAATAAACTGCTTTTTTGTTGTTGTTGTTGTTTTTTATGTTTTTGGATTTTTCTTGTCCTGGATGACTGAGAACCCTCAATAGCATCTTGACCATACCCACTCTAAAAAATATTTAGCTGGAGCAATAAGCATGATGACTATTCTTCTTAATATTTATTTTCTTAATATATATTTATTTGAACTAGAATATCAAAAAATGCTTATAATGAAGGGACAGAAGAAGATTGTTCCCGTTCCTTTCAAGCAACAGAAAGCCATGTAGATATCATTATGCTGTTATACAGACCAAGAGACCTCAACTAATGCTGCACTATTTGTCCCTTCCTTGCCATCTTCTAAACGGTTTAATTATTGCTCAAACTCTGGACTAGACAAATGATCTTTTAGTGTTTTTCTGAATTAGGATGGATAACATGCTATTTCATCTTTACATGTTTAAAGAGTGCCAAAGGGAAAAGCCACCTTACTGTAACGGATATCTAAGCAGCATAGTAATAAGTGTGTAATTACAAATAATGAGATTCTATACAAGTTAGTGGAAAATTAAGAAGAAAAAAGCTACTTTTACACTTTTTTAAGGAAATGATTGTCAGAGGTGCCCATAAAGTACTGTGGGGAGAACTGTACTTCCTTAGGTACTTCGGTGTGTGCATCAAGATGTTACATATCTTCTGTTGTACCTCACAAAGGAGAATTCATAAACTGAACAAGATTATGGAAAACAAAGAGGATTCTCTTCAGAAGATGTTTAAACAACAACAAAGTGTCTTCAGTCAGAAGCTCCAGATTTGGTGTATTTTTGAGTTGAATTGAATGAAACACCTCCAGACTGCACTGCAGACAGCTTCATACAAAGCGTGTGGGTTGTTGTAGTTATATCAGGATTGTTAACATTGTTCTTATTGTTATTGTTGCTGTCATTGGTATAACGTATCATTTTAGATGAAAGAGTTTTCATTAAGTTTTTTTCTGGCTTCAGTGGGGAAACGGCACTTTTAACCGAGCAAAGCTGCTTAACGTTGGAGTTCGAGAGGCTCTAAAAGATGAAGACTGGAGCTGCATTTTCCTTCATGATGTCGACTTGTTGCCCGAGAATGACCACAACACCTACACCTGCCACAAACAGTTCCCCACACACCTGTCTGTGGCCATGGACAAGTTCAGATACAGGTAGAGGAGAACCATGAATGAGTGTACGAGTTGAATTAATGTTAAACGTATTGCTCTGGTTGAGTGGGATGTGGCTCTTTCAGGCTGCCATACCCTCAGTATTTTGGTGGCGTGTCTGCAGTGACACCAGATCAGTATATGAAGATGAATGGTTTCCCCAACCAATACTGGGGCTGGGGGGGAGAAGATGATGACATCGCTGCCAGGTGAAGCAGATGATAGAGGCAAATAGAGCATGTTGTCATGGGCATTGTGGGTGAGAGTTAAGAATAAGAAATACATTCACAAACATTTCCACCTCTTCTACTTTTTCATTTTGCTTTCCTCTACTCATAGTTTTTATTTTTATAGCTCCATTACTGCTTCTTTTACTTTTATTTGTATGCTCTATCATCTTTCACATTCATTTCTTTTCATTGCTGCTGCTTTTCTTTATGTCACTTGGAATGAGCTCAGTGAGTATGTTTGCATGAAGTATATTTGTTGGAATTGAGGTCCTTTAGTATTTAGAAGAAATATTTAGACCCTGCTTCTTTCATAGGATCCTCCCTCTCCTTTCTCTTGCTTCCTTTATAATTCTTTGTGCATTTTAATAAACACCAAATGCTAAATAAAAAAAACCAAATAAAAGAAAATATAGAGCATAGACAAAAGAAATGCAGAATTATTTAAATCTAATCTTGGAAGTACTTTATCTGCATTTACATTTCGATAAATAAAACATTTTATACTGTATGCAAGCAAGAGATTGAGAATGGGAGTAACTATCATTTTTCTGTTTGTTGTCTTAATTGTTACATATTTAGGAGAAGTGATATGTATATATCACAGATCCCATATATATATACATATATACATATATATGGGATCTGTTGTCTCTTGTTGACTCCTGTTGTCTTCTTCCAACCCAGAGTGAGGTTGTCCGGTATGAAGATTGTGCGCCCTCCAGTGGCTATTGGCCATTATAAAATGATCAAGCATAAAGGAGACAGAGGCAATGAGCAAAATCCACGCAGGTACTGGAGACACAAAAGTGCAGACAATGCTGATATACATTCAGTCTAACTTTCAAAGGTATCTGCCCCTATAATTAGGATATTTCCTAAATATAGAATAAATATTACACACATTGTTTATAAAAATCTATTAAGGTTGAAGTATTTTTTGTAGTTAATTTTTCACTTCATTCTTGCTCCAGACAGTGGCGACTATAAGCACAAGATCCAAGTTGCTTGAGACCCAGAGTTAGGTTTCCATAGTCAGGCACCTGTTAACGCAGTCGGCTTTCAGAAAACAACCTGTTTTAAAGATCATGGTTCATGGAGTTCTACATGATTGACGAGAAAGATCGCCTGACTTAAATACCCCTGGCAAGTATTTATCTGCAGTACTGTCAAAACAAAGATGAGAGACATCAAAAAGAACTATGGAAACGGCTAAAAGAGCACTTTCAAGCAACACAAGCTTCTTACAGTCATCAGAGGAGCAACAGGCTGAATATTTCCATGCAGTGTTGATCAAGTATTGGTTCTGTAGACAGTACTATACATGGACATATTTTGCAGTATGCTGCCATTTATGTAATATGCTTTTTAGAAATATTTTCTATTTATATCCATACGTTCTAAAACCTGGATTAGTGAGTTTTTTATTAGCACTAAACAAAAAAAGTAACAAAGATAAACAGAACAATATTTAATGAATCTATAGTGTAAAAATGTGTCAGTTATTGATATTAGTTACTAAAGTAACTCAACCTTTCATGTTATTCTAATTTGCTGAGATCAGCCAGTAGAAACAGTGATTATTTTCTCTAACTACTCAAACCCCTCACAATTTTTGTTCGTCCTATGGGTCGAAAATGACTTGTTTTTAGCAACAATTGCTGCACTTAAGTTCCAATAGAAAATCCTTATCAAGGAGAGTACATTAGGAAATTTGTGTTGGAAAAAAAAGAGACTAGTTTGAAACAGCTTTGCTCTACTAATTTGTACTGAAATCTTTGGCAGTCGGCTTTCAGAACTTGGACTCTCTAAAATCATATGGTTTGGAAAAATAGATCAGAAGAAGAGAATACATAAATGTGGGCTGGAAAGAGACAATTTGGCCGCTCAAAGTGCTAAACGGATACTTACGCACGTTTTCAAAACCAGCAAACAAACTTCAAATGACTTTACTAAAGCCAACAAAGAAAACCTATGAAGTATTGGGTTCTGAACACCAAAAGACAGTGGAAGTCCTGCCAAAGAAAACTTTGAACATAACCGTCAGGAAAACTTGACAAGACTAGATTCAGAAACCACAGAGTACAAAAACACATTGTGCTATATGTCATTTTAGATTCGACCTCCTGAAAAAGACAAGACTCAACTGGCACTCTGACGGCCTCAACTCGTTGACTTATGAGTTGCTTTCCAAAGAGTTGGAGCCGCTCTACACCAACCTAACCGTCAACATAGGAGAGGACCCCCGGATGAACCAGGGTAAAGCTCATAGTGCTGTTAAGGCGACGCCTGTCCACCCACGTAGCTCCGGCAAGGACAGAGGCCCTGAGAGAAGAGAAGAGAAAAGTCTAAAGGAAGCTTTGATGAGAAATAACACTTTAGTCAAGCCGTCTGGTGAGAAGACCGGGCCTATTCTGACAAAGACAGCAAATGCAACCACACAGGAAAAGGTGTTAATTAAGAAATGATTTAATTTGTAGCATTAAGTGGTTTCACCCTTCATTTTGATCTGACAGACAAAATGATGGTAGGCAGCACTGATCTATTGTATTAAGGGTATTTATGCTCTGGATCACAAACAAAACCTGAATTGCTTACAGATGTGCATTCAGGACTGTTGAATCCCTTTTTGTTGGGTTATCACCTGAGTGTGACGCTTAACACTGGTAAAGAAAACTCTAAGATCAGAAATAGCTCAAAAAAAGTGGTTGGTCCCAAGTTAAATCCTCAAAAGCTGACTGGAAATGAGATGGCAACATATACAGACTTTGTAGACTGGACCTGCAAGTTGCAAGCAACTCATCTGCAGAACTGCAGCTTCATTCAGTCTGCACCACCACCCCCTCCTACGAAAACAAAGCTGCTGCTCTCCATCCACCTCACCCCGCGGTGGGTTTGTGTTTCTGTGCCTTCTCTCTTTTATGCGCATTTTATATACTGATAGAGATGCTTTTAGGGACTAAGCTAGAATAGGTTTGGCTACTCCTGCCAGTTGGGAGGATAAAGCTGATTCTGGACAACAGCAAAACCCTTGTTCCAGGACTGCTGGTTTTATATATTTGCTTGCATCGATCAATCACTGACCAACTCCGTAGTTCCTGGAATATTCTAGAGTTTATATTTATATATAACTATATATAGAAAGACATATTTATTTGTGTACTCCCTAAGTTTTAATGTCCTTCATTACAGTCTGGTGCCTCTCTCTATGACGTTTAGTTTAGAGACAATCAAATTAAATGGGAGTGTAAACTGTATCCAAACACATAAAGATTATGTGGCATGATAGTTGTTGTCTAGTTCGACTATATTGATACACTAATAGACTTGTGATTTTTGCTATTACCAGTTCTTTTTAATTTAAACCATTTCCTTTAAAAATAACAGGGCTGTTTGCAGAAAGTAATGTTAGGTACACAACAAGAATATTGTCAAGCTAGCGTTTGAATATCTAAAGTGGTTGTGGTGACAAAGCACTGTGTGGAGATTTAGCTAAGAGCAAATGTTTGCCTCTCTTTCTTATTTGGTATGACGAAGCTTTAGTGGCTTAAGCAAGAAGGAATTGATTTGTGTGAAATGTTTTTTTTTCTTTATGTAAAAATTCTGACGGCTGTCTGATCAAGACATGCATGTAGGTTATCTAACTGTAAAGGCTATCAACATTTTCATTTCTTTCTGTATCTTATCAGCCATTTTGAATGTACTTTTAGTGTTTGTCTTAGTTTACGTTTTAAAAAGGAGTCTAGTTCTAGTGCCTTGCAGAAGTGTTCATGCACCTTAAACTCTTTTTACATTCTGACATATTTTAATCATAAACTTCAGAATATACTGTTGGGATTTCATGTCTTAGGAGAACAACCGCAGTGCATAGTTTTGGGAAAGAGAAATAATACAATTTTTTTTATTTTGTTTATTTATTTTGTTAACAATAATTTAAAAAGATAGCAGAAATGCATTGTGAATTTGTATTTAGAGCCCTGCTGTTAAAGCCTTGCAGATTGATCTGCTGCTACAATTTCAGTTCAGGTTTTTATTTCTTCCCCAGCTTTCCCTTTTAAAAAGTTAACATTTTCACATTTTTTTTCTATTTTTTTTTTTGGAGAAGAGCTCAGGGTCAGTCAGACTCTAGGGGTATCGTCTGTGAGCATCACTTTTCAAGTCTTGAACAAATATTTGATTGAATTCTTGATATTTGGTCAAACATTTTAAATTCTTTCTCTATATTACCAACCAACCCTATAGCTAACTACTACCATGCTCCCCAATGTCCTTTAATGCTCACTACATGTATGTTTATAGTGTATAAGAGGCTAAAGCTCAAAGATGAAAGTGGAAAGAAACCTAAAATAAATTAAAAAAAAAGTCTGGAAAAAAATTGTGTATTGCTCATAGGCCCTCATTACAATATTAAAAAAACTGCATCAACGCTATTAATCAACACAAATTTACCTTCCTTCTGTGTTCTGTGTGCCTGTTTCTCTTTATTCCCTAACAAACACCTGAGGTCTTTACAGACCAGCTATTTATAATGACTTTGAATTAGATTCAGACTTATTCACTAATTAGGTGACATGTGAAGGCGGTTTGCCTGAACTGAATCTTATTTGCAGCTGTCAGAGTAAAGATTTCCCACTTTTCAGCTTCTTATTTCTGTTAAAACAGCTTAGATTTCTCAACAATTCACTTCTTTGTGTAAGTCCAACAAATCAGATCTGAAGTATATTAAGGTTTCTGACTGAAATGTGGCAAAATGTAAAATGGTTCAACTTGTATGGGCGCTTTTGCATGGCTCTTTACCTTAGTGGACTTAAACTCGATCACTAGTTAGCAATATGTTTTCTTGCTGCTTTGTATCTGAAACTGTACAACAGAATCTAGCATCAAATAACGTACTGTAACTAATGGTGTGGGATTTTGTTATCACACTAACAGGTAAAGTATGAGTTAGTGTGAGCTGAATGTACTTAATTTCTTCAATTATTTATTTTCACTGATAGAGCTAAATATGCTGACATCTATGGTGATATTTAAGTGTTTTCTACTGTAGATCAGATCGAGGCCCTGCTTTAGAGCTGTAACGTATCTTTACATTTCTTTTGTTTACTCATACAGTTAAAAGGCCCTATATTGACTGAAGGACCGGATTTGTGCGGCACAGTTAGATGTGAGCACCCTCATGTGGCACAGCTAGGCGAGATAAAGTAAGGGCTGAATGAAACTGCAGAGTTGTGACAGGAATGCTAATCATTAACGCCATTCACAGGCTTTAAGCCAATCAAATGCTTGCATCGCCACGTAAAGAGGATTTTTTTATTTATTTATGCAGTATCACATGACACTATCCCATCAGCTTAAAGGAGAAGAGCTGCTCAGAATGTAACTCACCAGTATGATAATAAACTACATTGTGCAAAAGACTTTATGAATGGATACTGCTATAAAGAAGCAATCTGTGTTTAGTGTGAAGTATCCTCATAAAGTATGGCTTTAAAAGTACATACCAAAAGACAAATCAAAATTGTAATAAAAAACCTTTATCAATAATAATGTTTGATTGCTTACAGATTATCCTTCATTTATTGGATACCTTGGGACAAATCTTTTATGATACTGTGCTAAAATAAATATGATCTCAGTAGATAAATCAGCAAACTGTTTGCTAAATGTGAGATTGTTCTATATTTAATAAATAAATTAGTTTTTATAAAAAGAAAAACTTTTGCTGAAGTATTTAACTTATATAAATCACAAATGAATACATGATCATTAAGATGCAATGGAGCATTGTTTTGATTAAATAAATCATCATTCAAATTTGGTGTTTCTGTGAAGAACAACTGGCTAAAAAGGTGGGATCCCCATGCTTTTATTAAAGAAGGATAGACCCACTTACATACAATTCTGTGGATGATGCTTCTTCATTTGATCTTTTTTCGTTTAATCTTTCTTTTATTAGGTTGCCTTATATACTGACCCTACCTTGAAGAATATAGATATGTTTTTTTGTTTTTGTTTGAAGTTACAGCAAAGAGAGAAACTGAATCAAGGATGATATTTATGGGCTTCATTGTGACAGAAAGCAAATATATAAGCCAATAAAAAACACGAAATAAGACGTGTCTCCCTTTCTTTCTTTCCTTTTCCAATTGTCAATATTTATGAAATGACCTAGAAGTGAAATAACAATGTGTTGTTCACAACACACCATAAGTACATGAATCCGGATAATTTTAAGTCAGCTTTCTGAATTGTTCTGTTCCAGCTAGGGATCAAATGCTCACACCAGACTGATAGATTAGCAATCAGGCAGAGCGCTTTGACTGCACAGACCTGTTACATCACACTGTGTATCGCAAGCCTTGATGTTCCATGTGGGTATAAAGAGTTGGATTAAAAACTTGGATATGAGCTCTTCCCTATAAATAGACAGCCCCCCCCCCCAGCTCTGTGTGTTCAATGTGTTTCATAATCTAAACTGCTGTGTGATTCACCAAGAGAGTCCAGAACTTATGAAATGGACAGACCAATGGAGGATGTTAAAGCCTATCTAAACACGGACATAAACAAAGGATCTACACTCATTTCAGAGATTGACCTGATAAAGTGTTGCTGCTGCATCCCACCACCTTAATATTGGTAGAAATATCGTCCCACAGCTTTAGACCCAGAATGTTCAGTCCACAGGTGATTTTACATTTGATCAAGGAACAATCAGAACATCAGGTAAGAGTAATATTACCAGGTCAGTGCTGTAAGTGGGAACCACCTTTTCTATCTGGTATGTTATTTATTTATGTTTTCTCTGATCCATGAACATGATCAAAATGTACCTGAAAACCAGAGTGATATGAGCATTAAATCGGCCTTTTGAAGTAGATGAGTAGCTGTGTTTCAGAATATCTATTATCATGAAACTCAACCTTGGCTGAAGCAGGCTCAGAGAGAGCGGTGGAGGCCCAATGTAGTAAGAACCTTCACTATTTGTAGCTGCGAAACACAAAGGTGGATGTACTTCTTCAATATTATTTCAATTAAATTGGCTGAATTTAACAATAGATATAATCTAACAATTGCTAACCACCTTTATTGTTATTAATCTGTGGTTAACCTTTTTGTAGGCAAGTGAAGAATAATCAGGCCCCAGGTACATGAAAATCTTTGTATCATTGTAACTTCAATAATTGATACTCTCTTGTATGATAATCAGTCAGAGGCTTCTCTAGAGTTGCTATAACACAGACCGCTACAGGTTGTTCCTATAGTGGTCCTTCTAGCTACAGTCATTAATATCTACAAAAAAGCATTGAAGAGCCCACCGAAAAAGTCACAGCAATGAATACCCCTTTTGGTTCAATAAAGTAATTTTGAACTGAACTGAAATGAATTGACCCATGTTGCACACCAGAGACCGGAGCTGCTTTTTTAGGACTCTGGTTCCCACATAAAACTTTCAGTTCTGCTATTAAGGTCATTTGGAAGCCTGAAAACAAATGTAATCTAAATCCTGAAAAAATCTAAATGATTTTTTCACTGGTATAATATTAAAAAGGATTGAAGGGAAAACATGAGAACTAAAAGGACAATGACCCTTTCTCTGGCAGTAGAAAGCTGCAGGACATCTGCCCATGAGGACTGGAATTTCACATGTGCCTTAAGTTCCTTCGAAGGTTTTAAGTATTTAGAGGGAACAAGTACAGTATAAGAAAGGACAGATCACTTGTTACTGGTTAAAACATTAAAAAAATTTAAATATGTTTAATCTTCATAAATTCTGCATTGCCTTAATGTTAGTGATAATAACACAGCTTAATAAAAATCCAATTATTATGAAAACTTTACAGTTTAAGGCAATTGTTTCATCTAAAATCATCCCAGAGGTGAAAGATCTTTTTAGGTCAATTCATCTCTGTTTTCTGTAAGGCTGTGATGACAGCAGCGACCATCTAGTTTGCAGTTAGTTCTCCATCAACTGACACACTAGCCTGCTGGAGTAACTGTGCCAGACCAGCGCATTGTGGCGGCTGTTAGTCACCCCCTGATATACATGACAGATGAGATTCTCCTGACTCTGTGTTACAATATAATAGTTTAGCCTCATGAGACACTTAAATAAACAAATATGGATAGGCAATAATATTTAAACTTTCACAAGAATTTTACCATAGTCCACATATACGTCTTTACAGTGTTTTTGATCATCACTGCTTTTCAAATAGTTGTAACTTCAGCGGCTCCAATGTAGTCATTTCAAGCAAAAATTCAAATACGTTCGATTTGAAAAATATCGGCCAAACCTTTTCTACCAACCCATTTTTTAAGACCATAGAAAATGTCTAAAAAACAGTTTTTGTTTCAAAGTATGTTTTAAAAGCTATAATCTGGCTTTTTAATGGTTTTCTTTTTGGAATAATCACTTCTTCATCTCTGAGCATCAAAACATATTCCTCTTCAGGAAATAAAACATGTTCTTCTTTAAGAATATGACCGCTATACACCTTTTGGAGGCAAAGATCCACTCCCTCAACACATAGAAAATAAGCCGTATGCAAACAAAATAATCACACTCACAGAAAGAACAAGGAACTACAGATAGCACAGAGACACTAGACATTAATGAAGTTTCCCTCATATTGAACATCAAGTTTCTTCTTGATGTCCAGTGTTATGTTGTTTTATGTTCATAGGTAAATGTTCCCAAATGTCCCCAAATGGGGTTGTGGGAGGATTTTTGGGTTTAGCAAATAATTTTGGAAAAATATAAATGCTAAAAATTAATCTAGCTTCTGACCGTATGCCGAGTGGCTGGTCTCAAACAGGCTTTTTATTACTCAAACCCAGTTACTGTTGGTCATAGCTCAGCTTCTCCCCTCCCTCTCTCTTTTCCCCATCTGCTCTCTGCAGGAGCTGGGGCTGCAGAAAGCCTTCAAGGTCTAAACTGATGAAACTTAAATATCTGGCAGCTTAAAAACATTATAAAAGTAAAGTTTATTTCATTCACTGTATAAGGGCAGTGCCTTTATGGCCTTGGACACCACGTCCACCTGGGTGGGCTCTACCTTAACTGAATTTCCCTAAAGAGATCAATAAAGTATAAGTGAATTGAATATTAATTACAGAATTTCAAATAGAGATTCGTTGTTTGTTCAAAATCCATTGTATCAATGTGGTTTTTGTATGAAATTCTAATCTGTGAGTGAGAGATTCTGTTGAAATCCCTCTAATGCGTCTTTCGCATTGTAAAGTTCGAAGGCTTTTTTGACGAACTAAACAGCTTAAACTTGTCCCTACAAGGCCCAAACACAAATATTTTATTTTCTCTGACAGCCTTCAAAAGAGACGAGGACATCACTATACTACCAGCGGACAAAGGAAGATGTACAGCTGTACTTAACACTACCGACAACCACACCAAAGTTGAAGCCCTCCTCAGTGACACAGTCACCTACTAATCACTGAAGAACGATCCCACCAGTGGCTACAAGAAGAAGGTCATCAGCAGTTAGAAAAGGACTAAGCCATCAACAGACAACAACACCTCCGATTGTACCAAGGCGAAGACGTTCCTCAGATTTACTTCCTCCCAAAAATACACAAGGAAGGGGCTCCACTCAGGCCCATCAGCAGCAGCATCAACTCTTGTCACTTACAACATTGCCAAACATCTCACTTCCACCCTTGCTCCTTTGGCTGGTAACACACCACATCACATTTCTATCTCACTGGACTTCTCCAACAGAATAAAGGACCTGACACTGGCCATGGTTTCCTATGATGTCATATCTCTTTTTACTTGAATCCCCACCATAGAAGCAGTCCCTACAGTACAGCTGCACTTACCTCAAGACCACACTCTGCCAGATAGGACCAACTGACCATTTCTATTTTCTTTTGGACCTGTGCCTCGCCACCATATACTTCTAATTCAATCAAACTTTCTACAGGTAGAAGCAGGGATGCATGATGGGCTCTCCTGTGTCTCTCATAGTGGCAAACTTATACATGGAAGAAGTGTAAATGCTACTACTCATACATGGGAACAAAACCTGAAGAACTGTGGTTATCCCAGATTGTCTTTAAAAAACCAATAAGAAGATATCTGCTGAGAGGAAAGAAAACAGAAGACGAAACATTGTCATACCATATGTTGCTGGAGTTTCTGAAAAACTCAAGAGGATTTTCAACCAGCATCTGATCCCTGTGCAATTCAAATCAGGCAATACCATGAGACAAAAACTGGTTCAGTGTAGAGTGTGAAGAATGCACAGACCTATACATTGGAGAGACCAAGCAACCTCTGCACGGGTGCATGGCTCAACATAGGAGGGCTAATTCCACAGGACAGGACTTTAGAGCAAGTTGTGCACCTTTGTTCTTGCACCAGTTGAATTTTTTTACAAGATTTAAACATCTCATAGAGGGCTGTTCAGACCATGATCTAAAACTGGAAAAATGATGGCACACCAGCAAACCTAACAGGATGTGACAAGAATGATTATTAATCAAAGAAGCAGCCAGAAGGCCCATGGCAAGTCTGGAAGACATCCACAACCCAGGTGAGAGATTCTGTTATGATTAAATAGCGCTAGGTCATGAAGATTGACAAGCAGAACAAAAGCCAAAGATATTTCTGTTAAAAGTGTAGAAGAAAAAAAAAAGTATATTTTCCAGAACTCAACCTCACTACATGGAACACTGTAATTATAGCAAGTTGTTGTGAGGAAACTGTTCACATTTTATGGTATATTACGGAGCTAAATATATGAAAGTTCTGAAAAAAAAAACACAAAAAAAGTTTGAGAATGCTAAAGAGTTGAGACTGGAGTAGAGGTTATTTTTTGCAGAACATCAACCCTGGAATGAATAGCTTGAATCAAATCACTGTCCTATCTTCAACTGACCCAGTGTCCAGGACTAAATTAATTTGAGATGTGTTGCAATACTTTGAAATGCTCCAAGGCTGTTTAATGCATTCTGATGAGCTCGTGCTATTTTGCAAAGGGGAATGGGTAAAATGTTCAGCCCTTCGATGCAAGTGGAATGTAATGAGGGAGTTTTTGGTATAACTGCAAATAAAAATGCTTTTTTTCTTTGGATGAGTAAAAATGCATTCCGCACATTTCACATCTTTATCTGTAGAAACTGTTTGTGCTAGAGATGCACCAATCCGATACCCAGATCACGTATTGGATGTGACATTAACTAATTAGCTGGATTAGATATTGGATAAACAACACAATTCCACCATCCTGAGCAATCTTTTTTTTTTAATTTAATAAAGAGCAATACAGTTGCAGTGATGGAGTTTCAGGCAGCTACTATATCATATATTACATGTTAAAATACTTGTTTGCAGTACAGTTTACATGGAAGTGTTAATTTCTTTTTTTTACACTTAAGTTATAAATAAATAATAACAAGTAAGCTTTTATGTGTGTTAATCTGTTACCTTTTTTCTAATGTTTTCTAAGGTATAGATAAAATACAACAACAAAATAATGTTTGACCAGGTTTTCTGTGGCTTTATTTTTTTGTAGCATATAAAGACTTTGTGTTTTATTTGGAAAAATCTGTTTTCTACAGCTAAAGACAAAGTTTGCGTCAAAGTGAAATAGAGAGAAAAAAAAATACCAGATGCTTGCATTCACCTGGAAAAACTCCCAAATATGTCTGTTTTTATGAGATAATTTTTACTAAAAATTAATAAAAATATTAAATTTTTCTAAATTAAAGAGATAATAAATAAATAAACGTGTTTTTTTTTTAAATTAGCTGGATAAACTGGGAAAAGGAGAGGAAGGGGGGAAAACAACCGTACCTTGAGTAGCGCCTATCACCTAGGTGTTTTTGCAAAGTTTAGACATCTAGTGACCACATCTACAGAACTAAGATATAGTGTCCCAATCCCAAAATAAAGTACAAATAAAGTAATATCAACAAAACGGACATGTTGAAGCTTCTCTGAAGGAAAAGCGTCTTTTGCTTAGAAATCTGCAATGCCAAAAGAGAACATCAACCATGAAATCACAGCAGCATCAGTCACCCAAGTACTGTTATGTTTTTCTTTATTTTAGCAGTTTTCTTTAAGATGTATCATTGTGGAAAATCTACCATATCAGTAGGCTACAACATTTGGTTATATAACTACACTGAACCCTCTGCTTTGAAAATCCCCACGTCATCAGATCTGAAAATAACAGATATGAGAGGCTAACAACAAGATCCTGGGGCTGGCTGAATAATGAGCATAAAATAGGATCAGCCATCAGGGTCGTCAGGATTGGACCCTCATTCTCTTCTTATCCTACGGCTGCTCAGCTGCTTTTGTCATCCATATTTGCAGCCTCACTGGACAATTTCCTTAGCCGCAGGGCCCTTTAGTGCTCACAAAAACACATCAACTGAATTATTTTGCCACTGTGGCAGCGGATTGGAGATCTAGGTCATGCAGTCGTTGCTCCGTGTTTCTTTCTTTTTTTTCTCCTCCAGCCACTTAAAGACGTGTAAACACCCACTCATCTCATCCGGCTCCCACTAAACCTGACCTTGACATTGCCAGGTAATTTTCCAGTTAACATTTGTACAAGCCTGCACTGATGATTTTTTTTTTTTTTTTTTGGTTTTAGAGTTGCGAGCGAGATTTTTATTTATTTAGATATTTTTGCAAAACTGAGGTATGATGAGATTTTTAATGAAAATGAATTATCCGCTGTCCACACTTAGGGCTCGCCTGCAGCTATGTGTGTATGAAAGAGGACAGGAGAGCAAAACAGCAAGGGATGTGGGAGGGTGAGCGGACTGAGAGGATAACACAGGAGGCAGTAGGGTGAGAAAGGGAGAAGAAGCGGAGGGGTGGAGGTGGAATGGATGCAGCGAGGGGTTCTGTGACGCACGCTCGTCGGCTTGTGTTAAGCTGCTGATTGGCTGTGGCAGCTGCTAGTCAGAGGAGCAGAGATTCAGGCGCTTGCTGGGAGAGCAGATTATGAAGCGGTGCTCAAACAGCAGCAGTCTCCTCTCATTGTCTCAATGGCTGCACACGCGCTCCTTATCTGTTCCCTCGCCTTGCTGTCCACCCTCAGCCGGCCTGGGCTCACCTTCACTGAGGAAGAATTCCAGCCGGGACTCATCTATGACGAAGTGCCTCTGATCCTAGACAGAAGGTGAGTTCATCCTCGCTCTCTATGGCTGTGAAGCAGTGGAGGGGTGCAGGGGGGAAAGGGGGGAGGGGTACTGGAGATGCACCCAGGGATGCTGATGTGTACATCTTCTCTTAGAGGGCTTTGAGCCACCTTCGTCTTCCTTAGTTACAGATCAACTAGCATCTCAGATTGTGGGTCGAATCATTCAAGCAGTGTTGTTATGTGTTGGAGAGTCCTCAGCTTCAAGGCTTTGTGTGTCTTAGTGTATGGGACTGCATCAGACGGTGCTCATCAATCACAGATGGGGCTGTTGTCTCTGTACAGTAATGCTTGTCTGGCAAGAGGGGGCTGAATAAGGCTTGGGCAGTGACTCTTTAAATCTAGAGGAGAGAAGATATTGTAGCAGCAAAAATAGAGGATGATGGAGGATAAGGAAATGAAGCATTTAGTTTGAAGTTCCTGCTGATGCAGACATTGAGAAAGAATTTGAATCTTTTTAATGCGAATGTTGCCTTGCATGTGAACTCTGGATAAAATGCCAGGGTTAACAGCGGTGTCACAAGACAGCTAGGGCCTTTAGCATGGCTCGACTGCTTACCATCAAGCTGTGCCAAAGCCATGTAAGACTCTTGAAACCTTGCCATGCACGAAGGCTCACACAATCCTCTGATTTAAAACCACAATCATCTGCATTTCTGTCTCTCTTTTATTACACAAGCAACTACAACAGTTTTGCAATTCCAGCAAACCAACTGTTAATCAGCTGTTTCCATTCTCCCAGAGGTCTACTCTAATTTCATCTTAATTTGGGTTTTATAAAACCCCAACAGACTTCTGTTACAACTTCTGACCGGTTTGTTAGAAAGAGAGAGAAAAGATGGGAAAAATTTCCCCTGGGATTTGGAGGCTGTGTCCTGTTATCAAACTTTGTGTTTAACTCTTCAACAAAACAGCGAACAGTCACAGGTCAACACTCTGATCTCAGCTCTGACTCACTCAAAGATACTGTTATATAATAGCAATCTTTTATGCCTTAAATATCAGACGCCTTGGAGGGAGTTAAATCTGCATTGGGAAAATCTGAGTTAGAGACCCCCACTGATGAAAGGCTTAGAGGACACTGGGGAATGCAGCTGATGAAAAGCAGCAGATTCCTTTTTTGGTTTTCTGTTGTACTAGAATATGATCATAAAGTTTTTTTTTCTTTGATAAGTTTTAGAACTACTGTTACATTATCTTATTGAAACCTACATTAAAAAGGTTATGTTATGTAACATTAACAATGTAAATTAACAGTATTGTGATGTGCTTAGTGAAAGATGTAAAAATGTAAATACATCAAATAAATGACAAGAAAGGAAAAAACAAAAACCAAAAATGTGTTAAATGCAATGGTTGTGAAACGGTTTTTGCAGCTAATATTTTGAAAATAGAGAAAAGAGGTCCAAATATGGTTACAGATTAAAGGGCAGCAAACTAAGCTGCAATTTTGTAAGTGACTTGTTCAGACATCTAGACAGGGTCAATCATCAGCACATGCTGTGAAAGGTAGGTGAGCTACAGTAAGTCTACTGGTTATAATCAGTAATAATTTTGTTTATCTAATCACTATAAGACAAGCTTTATTTTACAATATTTGACACCCCCCCAAACAAGAAAAAAGTAATATTTCCAACTCAAAGTTTTGTCTTTGTTTTAAAGCATTATTGAATGCATTAAACGTTTACTATATATATAATCATGAGGC
This sequence comes from Jordanella pulchra, assembly GCA_034780135.1. NCBI lineage: Eukaryota > Metazoa > Chordata > Actinopteri > Cyprinodontiformes > Cyprinodontidae > Jordanella > Jordanella pulchra. Next base: position 22,525 of record JAUZNJ010033430.1, read on the forward strand.
CCATATTCATTGTAATTATTAGTTTAAAGGCAAAAGAAATACATTTTTATTGCCATTCCAAAATAAACCCAACTAAAAAAAAAAAAGCCTCTCATTAATGTGGCCAAAAGCTTTATGTTTGATAGCAGGCAGCAACGTCTAATAAAACCAATTTGATTTGATTTTTATTCAATCTGCTTGGATTTAATAAGGAACCAATACCATTTAAGTCTAATCCAATTGTTCAGATTGCTACAACACTCACACACTTACAGTGCCAATGTTAAATGTATTTCCACATTTAGACTTATTATTAATTGACATTAGTTATGAAAGCATCTTTTTACTATTCACCTTTTAGCCATAATATTAATTTCTTTTAGATAAAAGAAACCTATTTTTAATCATCTTTCCAACAACATTCTGCGCACAAGGTTACTTTACTACCTCACCTGCTGTTTTGGGAAGCTCAAAAATGATCTATATGTGTGTCATATTTTTGACATACATACAGGTAAGTAATCAACTGGATATAACATATTTAACAACCAACACATAGTGAAAAACTGCTGAAAAACATCTTAAAACTGTTAGAACAAACATAGATGTGCATCAATGGGCAACCTATAAGTTCAAGGCTACTGATTGATCACTGACTGCTATCTAAGGACAGATTAAAGGGTTAGAAGACCTGTGGTTAATTTTAGCTCGGTTTGCACAATTAGATTAGAAAAATAACGCAGAACATAAATAGGAGATAGTTTTTATTTGTTTGACTGATTGATCAGTGATCACTAATCAGAACCTTTAAATCTTAAAAGACAGCAAACATTTTCTAGGGATCTTAGGTCAAAATCGAACTTTAGTAAACTGGCCAAGAAGCTTCCATAGGTAGACTGAAATCTAACAATTAACAAACATACAAAGACTGTAGTCATAATTTAAAGCTGCAAGCTCAGGTGCCCTAACTTTAACTGCTTTATATCCAAGGTGTAGGGAGATTTACGAGTCAAGTGCTTAACCTGAGGTCTAATTTGAAGCTACTATCAAAGCTATACTGGAACTGGAAGCAAGGGCCTGGCTGGAATCTTAGTGAACAGCTAAATCTTAATCTCTGCTAACAAGTCTATTTATAAACAGCAACCGCGGAGAAGGGGATTAAGATGAGTTTTCATAAGTCATTTTTGAAGAACATCATGTTTTTTTTCTGATGTATAATTTACTATTATTTATCCACCAATAATACTGTTCTTCAACAGTATGACAAATTAAACTTTTAAGCTGGGTTTAAAATTTTATGAAGGCATAATAAAAATAAATATGAGAAGAACAGCTGACAGATTACTAAATAATAATAATTAATTGAACATTTCGAGTTTTATCAACATTTCCTATCTGTGCACACTCTCTTGATGAAAGATATGGGTAAAAGGAGGAGTGTGGTTCTGAGTTCAGGGGGTTAGCAGTATTGCAGAGGCAGAAACAACTTGCTTATAAGATTTTGGACTAAACATTGAACCATTTCTATGCTCTACTGTGCACAGCAGGGAGAAACAGCAAAAGAGATCAGCTATCCGTCTGAAGAAGGACATTCAATGAAAACTATTGATTGAGAAACCAAAAGAAGCACTGTCATTAATATTTCAAACCCAGCAGTTTTTCAAAAATAAAGAAATAAAAGTGATAATATAAACTTCAAGTGAAACATCGCAATGTAAAAGCATAAGCTTAACCCTGAGTTAGAGTGGTGGTGGGGGGGCGTTGTGGATTTAGCAGGGGTATGGGCAGGTTAAGGGAAAGTGGATGCCAGCTTAGCTCAACTATAATGAGGAATAGAATGTGAGCTGAGTGACGCTGATAGTTATAGCATGAGTAGATCTTTCAAGGATTGAGGATTTTCACCATGTTGAAGGGGGGCTTTATGAAGCCCATTGGGTTAGAGCCTGATCAGTTTGCACCGCTGGCTCAAGAAGCTGACTCAGCGGTGGCTGAAGCTGATCTTGCCGAGGCAGAGAAAGACTTGATGACCCATTAAAGGGGCATAGCCTACATCTGTGACCAATACACCGGCTGGCCAGTATTTATGGTCAATATGAGCATTCTTTTTCTTGTAATGGCATAGCTGATACCTTAAGATATTTGATGATTCATTAGCAGCCATGTCTTGGGATCACATGAATTGCTTCTCTCTTCATTTGCTATTCATTGTTAATTTCTTCTTTTATTTATTATTAAATGTGTCTTTTTGTTTAAATTGGGTCTTGTGTAACATTTACTATCGTGTCATTTTTTGATTGTAAATGGATGAAGAAAAAAAAAATGTTTGAATGAAAATAAAAAAAGACCCACATTCAATAAAGTAGCACCCTTATATGGAGTTTATAGTTTTTCTCCAACAAAGCTGATTTAGTTGTGAGTTAATCTTTAAATTGCTTTCTCCCTTTCTATTTTGGACATTGTGTTGGGTATTATGTATTATATAAATACATATTTATGGTTTTATGTGGCAGCAGGGAGTTGAGCCAAAAAGCAGCTCTTGTTTGGCTTTGATTATGTAAAGGACCTGCTCAGCACCCACCACTGTGTGACAAACTCTACCAGTGATGGGGGCCCGCAAGAGCCCACGGTTGCTGACCCTGCAAAACTAGCACAGGAGCAAAGTGGCACGGCTTCTCATAACTCTCGCATTCTCTCAGTCCTGAGACCCCTGGCAACCAGCTGAGACCATGTAGGTAAACAGGAGTAATTATTTTAGTTAAGTAATTCAACATTCATATTTAATCTAGGAGTCATGGGGAGGCTCAAGCCTCTCTGCAGCACTGGGATTACAGATATCTCAAATATCAGTGCAGGCAATAAGTGCGCAGGATTCAAGTTAGCTGTCATGCTACTGAGGTTTCAGTCCCACCTTCCGGCTGCCAAAGGTTTCTTGGACTTGGCACCTCTTTTAAATTCCCATGCTTACCCAGCATTCACCAATACAAAATATAAATATTTGCATTTATTACATAAATAGACTCTGATATTGTTACTCATAGAATTGCACCTGCAGGCATTGGCTAGCAAGGAATCAATTCGTATGTGGGTAGCAGATGCCCAAAAGTCTGAACAGAGGCACACATACATACACACCTACACACACACACACACACACCCACACACACACACACCCACACACACACACACAGTCACCATCACACACATCCTGCTGGAATTAGTCAATCATGGTGCTGACGCTGAAGTTGGCAGATGCACACTAGAATGTAGGCTGAAGAGCTTATTTGCAGCAACTGACAACACGGCATCGTCCACCTGGTCGCAGGCTCATTCACAGTCCTCAGACGTAACCATGCAGTCATCATTACCTGTTCTAATCGACTTAATTCCAGTCAGTCTGATTTTCTCCACATAGAAACCTTATTATTCCACAGTATGTAACAATAGACATGTGTGAGTTTATACTGCTTCGCTTAAGTATTCATGTTCACTGAACTTGTTCACTTTTTGTCACATATCAACCAAAAATGTCAAAGCATTTTATAAGGATCTTATGTAATAGACAAAAACCTCAAAAAGGACAGGTATAAAGCAAAGCAAAGCAAGGTAAACCTCTAAAAAACAATCACCTAAACATTGAAACTTCTTACACAACTAAGTTCAATTCCTTTTGTATCAAGTCAAAACCAAAACAGTACAAGTGAACTAAAAAGAGAAGCATCCAGGAGGCCTATTGCAGCTCAGGGAGAACTATTGAAATTTACAGTACTTGAGAAATTTGTGAACCAATGTCAAGGGTGAGGCCATCGTCGAAAGAAAGCCATTAGTAGCCTAATTCATAGTTTCAATTCAATTCAGTTTATTTATATTGCACCAATTCACAACACATTTCCTCTCAAGGCACTTTACCAAGACAATTCAATCAAATCACACAGTCAGATTAGTTAAAAGTTTTCTATATAAGGAAAACCAGCTGATTTGCCATAAGCAACGTTGTGGACAATAAAAATTTAGAGGAAGGTTCTCTGATCAGATGTGCCTACTTAGGACCATTTTGGTATATTTACTAACCTTTTAAAAAACAAGCCTTGTGGGGAACAAAGGCTGGTCCTAATGTGGTGGACCCCATTTTTAATGCCAGGGAGTCAGTTTAAATCTATGGTGTGAATTCACTTTAGGATTAGGAATATGCCGGTAATGACTAGGGTTAAAGTACATTTCAGGATTAGGCATAAATGCAACTAAAATGAATTTCAGTCAGTGGGAAGTCTTAGGAGTGCTAAGTAACTAGGTAAGAGCTTTTAGGGAGGTAGATACAATCATGAATAAAACTTTCTGGAAGCTACAAGACTTAAGAGATTGTTTAGATATCCTCCATCCCACAGGGTAATGGTACTAAACCTATAGAAAGGCAAAATAATGGATTAGATCAGGAGATATTCGTGTATTGGGCTGTGTCATGGAAGACTTGAAAGTGAAAGCCTACAGTTGATTTCCATTCACTCCGACTGAGATTGGGCTTTATAGCAAAAAGAGAGCCAAGATTTCAATCTCTAGATGGACAAAGCTTGTAAAGCTATGTACCCCGTTAGACTTTTTCTATGACTGCATTGAAAGTTTCTGTCCTACAATGGACTGACCCAATTCGAAAATACTTTATTATTCCCAATTGGAAATTAAATGATGTTGTAAACAATGAATGGCCGGAAATAAATATATGGTACACATTTCATATTTCAATTTGTAAAACCCTTTGAAGATTGCTTTGTGATATTCTGGCATGTATTTCTAACAGACTACTTCAAAACTTTCAGCTATAATGTGACAAAAATGAAGGGTTCAAGGAGCATGACTTTGTTTAACTTGAACATACTGGTTTGGATATAGTACATTACCTTCAAGGAAAAAATCTGAAACAATTTTTGGATGTATAAAGGAGTAATTTGACAATGGATTTTAATGTAGTATTTCCATCAAATCCCTTTAAACTGGACTGGACCCAGTCAAGATGCAAATTTCCTAAACCTTCCTGCAATTATCAGCACTTTCTGAGGTCAGGACAGATGTACTTGAACTGTTCAGACTATTGTAGCTTCTGACATCATGATTTAATCCCCTCACCTTGGTCAGGGCCAATGTCTCTCCTCTTTCAGGCTCCAATGGACTCGGCCTGCCCTTACAGCTTATCCTAATCTATCTGGCATCAAACTGCATATTATTGCTCAGGTAGACACTGCACCATATGGTTGGATAAACTATATCACTGGCAGCCCTGTCTAAAGCTGTGACTTCTAGGAACATCTAAACAAAACAAGTTAATTTTTAAAAGTCAGTGTCTGGATACATATCAGAGAGAAATGTTTGGATAGTTCTTGATTTTTGAGAATATTCAGGCCTTTCAACAAGATTTTCTTTTTTGCTGTAGTTCACAAAATTCATTCCAGTTTTCGTTGAAATCACCAGTAACAGATGGAAGCCATGCCTGGTGACCCAGTAATTGTTCCCAGTCCCACAGGTATTAAGGTTACCTCCTACAAGCTCATTATTACTGGCTGTTGTACGGTGATTAGAGAGTGACTCCAGGTGACCACAAAGGCCAGGTCGGGACAGACCACCTAGTCAGAGCATTCGAGTGACCATCACAACTGGCCATGCCAGAGCCACCCAGTAAGCCCATTGGCACAATATGTTTGTGATTAGACATTTAAAAATGGATTAGGATAACCCTCAAGAGGTCTACACTTTGTGGGGTTTAGACGAAAAGTTGGACAGCTGGGGTAAACGTGAAGAACAAGGAAATGACTATGCCTCCATCACATGTGCAGGATGTGGGTTAGTACCATGTCAGAGAGTGGCCACTAGTCCAACTCATAACAAATATTATTATAAGACTTTCCCTAAATTATTTATATCTAGAAACATATTAGTCATCTTTCTCTGCAAATACCTGCAGATGTAATAACTTTTTTGAAGGAAGTAATAGTTCTAACTGCACAAAACTTAACAGCTAACTGCACAAAACTTAAGTTAAAAGAGTGATTGTTTTTGATTTTGATTCAAACTGCTTTTTTTCAAATGACTTAGAAACACGTGTATCCTACATTGTTTTTTACGATCATATAATTATTTATCATTCAATGTTATCATCACAAGTCTACTTTGTTTTTAGAAATTACAGTGCATTAATATTTTAGATTACTTGTGCATGCCCTTAATAGATCTAAGTATGAGTTCATGTAATTAGGGCAATTTTGAAATCTAGTGCATCATTATGTAAATTCATATGTAAACATTTTTGATTGAATGAAAAATACTGAAAATAATATAATCCTAAAAAATATAGTGATATTCCTGCCATAACAATGAAAGTTGTATCTAAATGTTTTCTGACTTGACAGGAAATTGTATAGTGAAGAGTATTTCTGAGCAAATGTATTCTTTTTAAATAATAAAAAATGTATGTCAATTTGTAAATACTTAACGATAAACCAAACATGCAATTTTTAAAAAATAATGCAGGTGATAGTCTGCTTTGTTGAAAAGGGATTATATTTTCTGCTTTTTTGTTGTTTTTGCTTATTGTTCTTTTTATTTAGTTGGCCTAGAAAGTTTTCTCTGTTGTAACATCAAAAAATGTTCACTATCATTTAAAAGTGCCTGTTGTATTTAGACAAGTTTAATGAAGGGTCTTCCTCTGAGTAAAACTCCCAGGATGTGAGCGATCCTATTTACTTTGAATTAAATGTGATTAAAAACATGGTTAGGAACAGAAAAATACCGTGTTGTAAAATTTGAACTTTCAGAAGATTTTCAATTTTTTTAAAATTCTCAGCATCACTACTGTTTACATGTCAACATGTGCACTAATCACCTGTGCAAGCAAGCAACGATTTGGATGTGCAAAACCATTCAAAGGCCTCAAATGGCTCCTAGGCCACATTTTGGACACCATTGCTCAAAGCAATAAACCATTTAGTCTTCAGAAGGTCTCATTATATCTTCTGTTTTTTCCTCAGCAAAGAGAACCCCCATCAAGCCACAAAAGTCACATCACGTAAGTTACAAATCCATTCTGACATAAGGCCTGATTCAGTCTAACCTGCCATGGTTCTTTTGATACTGATGAGTTGCACGGATCTGACAAAGGCATTTCCTTTTTGAATTCTGAGCCATCTCTGCTACTTTGTAATTTAATCAGGTTTTCAAGATGGGCATGTGTGCGACTCTAAAACCTCAGTGAAATGCTGGGCTGTGTGTAGCTACATGAACACATTATAACACAAAAGCATGGAGAATCCGTTTTTAATTTGTTTTTAAATATGTGATGAGGAAAGATGTATCTGGAACAAAATGGACAGTGTTTGTAAACACCAAACTTATTTTGAAATAGGCTGCTGATGAGTCAGTGTGATGACGCAAGCCACTCGAAATAGATACGAGCACTAGCAGTGAGGTGGATGCAGGTTTCTTTGTTCTTTGTGTGTGTGCATATGTGTGCACTGCGTATATGACATAATCACAACTTTTATGTTTATGCTGCAATCTGCAATAAAGCTCTGCAAATCAGCTTCACCTGCACTGTGATCTAAATGTTAGTGACACATTTGTTTGTTTGCATTTTTTCTAGGTAAAGATGGAGAGTATGGCTTGGAAAGTGAAGAGGTGATTTTGACACCCGAAGACGAAAATCCACTACGGAGAATACTGCAGGTAGTGTTCAGCATTCACTAACCTCCCTCTCTGTGGTTCATACAAATGCACACACGCAGAAACACACAAGCAAAACTGAGCATGCTCACTCAGCCACACTGCATGACCTTGGATGAAGGAATAATGTTTGTCTCATATTCACCAGAGGTAAAACATCTTTGCCGCCCACACACAGTAACGCTGTGACTAAAAATTCAATAGTATTCCACAGTATACTTCATTAACTACTGCATAGAGGCAATAAAAAATGTTTTCTATATATTGGATGAGTCCCGTATTTGCTTTTCTAAACTCTTGTTTTTGCTTTCTTGTAATCTCAAGCCAAAGCAAATCCAGCTTTGCCAAAACACAAACATTTTTAATACACATTACACTTACCTCAATATCAGCACCTTATAATGACATGTACTCTTCAAGTAAACAGGTAATAAAAAGTTACTGCCAACAGTCTGTGTAAGTAGACCAATCTAAGTGCTTTCTCTACCACAGCACACCATCATATGCACATTCCTCCTGTCTGTTCCTCATTTGGGATTCAAGTGGAGTCTGGATCACCGCATTTTACACATAGCTGACATTTTATGGTCATACAAGCTGGAAAGCCTTTAAAATGACCTTTTAAATTAAATATCACAGCATGAATAAAACTAAGGCACTCCAGACAATACACCTGGCAGACAGGCTCTGGTTTAACAGTAAACTAGAATAAGGGATGTATTCAAAAACAGATTATAGAGATGTGCAATGAAGAGTACCCTGATGTTGTCATGTCTGAGTTTACTAATTTAGTAGACTTTATAAAGTTTACCAACGTTTGCTTTAAATTGTGTTTCATGTATATTTTTTTAAGTGTTTATGTAATTTAAGTACATTTGACTTGGTTTTAAAGAATCAAATGATTCTGATAATGAATATCTATGTTATATAGAACTCTGAACTGTTTAAACAACAGAAGCTGAAAACCAACCTTTAAAGTTAAATATTCAGAACTACGGTGGATTGCATTCCACGTCTTTTTGCATTTTTCTAACATTAGAACCACAAACATGAATTACTTCTGCTGGTACTTTTTTTCTCTCTAGACTAACAAAAAATTCTTGATACTGTAAAATGAGATCAGCATTTTGAGCTAACCCCAGGTTCAATAATTTGTAGAACCACCAAATTATTTTTATTTACAGACGCAAGTCTTTTCCGATCATCTCCAGCAGCTTTTCCACAACTATGTCTACACCCATTTTTTGGCCATTTTCTTTTTGCTCAAGCTCATTTAAACTGAATAAAGAGCATCTTTGACCAGTCCTAAATCAGAACCTTAATTTAGGATTTTAACTATTACATTTACATAAAATGTTTTAAAGCATTCTTTCACAACTCTTTGCAGTATTAATAATGCTGTAGTGTCAGAATATTCTAAAGCCCTTTCAGAGCTACTATGAGCCTATTTAGTCTGCTTCTCTATTTAAAGCTCTTCATACCCTTCCTGTCAGTATAGAACACCATGTGTTGTTTTTTCAATATTTTGCCATGCTCTCAGATAATAGATTATACAGTGCTCCATAAAATATTGAAAGCCTGAGAACTTTTTTGTAACCCAGTCTTGCTTCAAATGTCTTCACTCTATCCCTGACCTTTCTGGGGTGTTGAGGTCATGATAAAGTTTTGTGTATAAGAGTGTTTTAGAGAAGTGAATGGTGTTTAGTAGAAAACTTGCCATATTTTTAATGTTTGTATTTATTTTGTATGTTGGTAACTATATTCCCTTCACTTTATGGTTATGCAGTATTCAGTGTTGGTCCTGTAAAATGCAGAGATATTTGTGATTTTAACATCATGAAATATTGAAAAGTTCAAGGGTTTGCAACAGTGGTTGGAATATACAGTTTGAAAGAACCTGTATATACTATGTGCAATCATCCATGAGAAATTAAATGACCATAAGGTGTCCTCTTTAGAACAATAAAATAATGCTAAACAGTTGTTAATATGGTGGTTGCAGGTTATATTATAATGAATTAATACCATTTCTTTATATCTTTACAGCCTTTTAAATGGCATCAGCCTGGAATGTCTCTCAGTAAAAGGAAGCTGCTGCAGTCTCTGATGGGGCCTTATGGCCCGCTCAGTGTGTCTTACAATGGGAAGCCTTGCATTCTATTTAAGGCAAAACGTCTGGCTATCCGCTACAGAAACCACACATTCATCGATCTGACTGAGAGAGTCTTCAATCCCAGCTTACCTGTGGACACTAAGGGCTCAATCTGCACAAAGGATAAGGCTATGTAAGTCCTAAAGTACTGACCCTTCCTAAAGAATTTCAGGCATAGAAAATGAAGATGGATATTTGATGAAACAACAGGTCAAGAATCTACAGCACAGACATTCCTTAAAGTTTTACATCAATTGAGTTAAATATTTTCATGTTGGTCTGTTCTGTCATAGACTTTCCCTGAGATTTGGTGATGTTGAAGACTTACGAGGTCTAGTTATCAGGTAATGTGGCAATACCCAATTTAAATAATTCAAATTTTTAGGTTAATAATAGAAAACACATGAATTATTGTAGGTGTAAAAAAATCTACTAACTGCACTGACCTAATTTTCTCTTTCACAAGGCTCCAAATGTCCAACACTTTTTATGAGGCAGCTGGGCAAAACTGGTTCACACTAGACAGCGTTCACATCCAGTACAACTGGACCCAAGAGGCTACATTCAACGCCAGTGAGATCTACGCTCCTGCCACTTCATCCTACCATTGCCAGCACGTCAGCAGCCTGCACAAATATGACACTCTGCTTGTGCCCAGCTCCCACACTGACACATCCGCTAACTGGCACATAACTTTCACTGATTTCCAGGTACACAGTCACACAAGGAGCACAACCCTTTGTTGGCTTAAATCCTCTAATGGATTCTGCATGTCTAGTTTGGTTTAGTGTTAGTCATATTTGTTACATAAGTGCATGTGTCCATATGTTAGTCAGCTAGTTCCTTTGAATGTTTTGTGTGTTTATTGTGTTGGCAAGCTCTCAATTTGCTGTTGTTTTGGCAGTTTGTCAGTCTGTCTTATCTGTTAAGCCATCTGCTCAATTGTCTCAACCTGTCCATCTGTCCAATATGTCTGTGCTTGGTAAGCCCAATAGCAGACAAGTTGACCTATTTGCTTTAGCTTAATCTTATCTTTCTGCCTTACTCTTTGTTCTTCCAGATCCAGGCGTTCAACGTACAGTCGGAGAAGTTTGCGTCAGCCAGTGACTGTGCCACTTTCTTGACACCCGCCATTCTTATGGGCCTAGTGACATCGTTAATCCTCCTCCTAGTCTTAGCCTATGCCCTGCACATGGTAGTACACCTCAAACACATTGACCGCTATGAGGAGCACAAAGCCACTGTCTACTTCCCCCGCAGTCCCGAGGCAGAGTTACCGGACAAAAACAGCCTGTGAAGGAGAACGAGGAGACAGAGGATGACAGAGTGGCAAGATGAGGAAAGAGGAAGTTGAGAATCAAGGGTGCAAAAGGGAAAAAGTATCTTCAACTGAATATTTCATCAACTTAATGACAACTTTGCCTGTTCTTGTCAAAACATAAGTCTTAACTCTTAAGTAAAAGCAAAGTGTGGCTGGATACTTCCTCTTCTCTCCTCATTGACGGGCATCTCCTGGGGAAGTCCAAGTCTCTCCTAGAGATGGCTCATTGGCTGTATATCCAAAGTCCAGCATCTGTCCCAGTGTGCTGAAGAGTAATGACTCGCACAGGTCTTTGCCCAAGCTGGCCCTTAAAGCAAGCTCACAGTTGCAGCCAATACAGCTAACTCAGATGCTCCAGCTTAAGTGTATGTATCACATGGCTCCCAAGCGTCATATTGCAAGCAAGCATCGCCAACATTGTCCTTTCAGCTTTCATTGCTGTATACTTTGTCTAACACCGCTGCAAAAATGGTAAACTTATAACAGCCACTTTTATAGCTGAGATAGCCTTATTAGCTGCATGTCCAAATAAGCTGGTGTTCACGGGCTAGCACAGTGTTTCCTAATAACAAAAAAGCAGATGGTTGCCTGCTTGAGTTCTGGGTTAAAATAATAAGATATGGCACAATGTGAAATGGTATTGGAAAGACTTTTTGCTTAAATAAGACGGAAAATATAAGAAACTACTGGCCTAACATCTGGCTGGGGTGGATGGACCAACTCTAGTGGCCCGCCGGAGTCTCCAGCCCCTCACCCCACCCTTGAATAAGACTGTTGCTTGGAACATAATGGCGAAATGGCCTTCTACAGACCAGGCAGAACAAGGGGGATTCAACAAACTAGCACAACATTTGTTAGTAGCGTAAGCACTAACAGCAGACTATAAAAAGACTATACAAAGAAATATGCTGCAAAAAATGGCCCTTCTGATGGCTGTGCAGTAACGCAGGTTTTGGAATGCAACAGCTCATTCGAGTAAAAGGTTGCAACAAAGGAAGCTGTGGGACCTTAACTGAGACTGCTCAAACTGACTGCCAAAGTGAAACCACAAATGAGTTGCCATAACATATGGTCTGAAACAGAGTGAGATGATGTGAAAATGAAAGGGAACCATTACAGCTCTGTAAAAAATAAATGCATCCATGTACAGATGTGTCACTCTGCGGAGATCATTTTTTGATATTCATTGTAATCACAAAAACTATTAGGTACAGGTTGACTATGCTAAAACTCATAACCAAAATGATATCCTGAGCTGTAAATACAAGATCTCTCTAGGATCATAGCTGTTTACTTTCTTCAAATACTGCACAACTACTAAATAATACAATTGTATAATTGTTCTACTGAGATTGATAAACATATCAATGCATATGATTTTTTTTCTACAAGGGTAAAATATTACATTCTCTGTATATTTGTTTTAAGCTGGACCAAGATAAGGTTCAGTTTTACCTAACTGTACATTATAAAATAAGATTCCTACCATAGACGGACGTCACTATTGAATGCCATTTAGTCCCTGAGAACTATAGATGCCATTATTACGCCAGAACCCTCAATAGCAGCAGTTACGAATCATTAGGTCATTATTACTGAAAATAAAAACTCTCAGCATGACAGTAAATAGATATCTTAACATTCGATATGGCAGTTCTGTTGATTGTAGCAGTGTGAAATGTGTTCTTTGGTCATAAATGTATCATACAATCTAAGAACAGATTGGAGACAGTTTGTCCAAGGACTACTTGATGTAATATAAACAATAAACTGATATTCTGAGGGACAGATCTGCTGCTCTTCTATGTAACAATTCTTTATAATAAACATTTTCTTTATTCATTTATTTTTAGTGCCTATACCAATGCCATTCATTTAAAACTTTCTTCGGCAGTGAATAAAACAAGTTGTAGGGATTCGCCTCCAGTGAGTGCAGCAAATTATAAGAGTAATACAGCGTGTAAACATATGAACATCATTACAGTAAATTTGTAGTTATTAACAGTTGAATGGCAATTTCCCTTTTGGATTTTGACCTTCTAAATGTTACTTTTGTGTTGCTAATATAGTTCTCCAGACCAAGCCCCTGATCTTCAAAGGATTATGTGTATTAAAACACAGCAAAACTTATCAGCACTTGCAAAGCTGATCTTCATGCAATGTGCAAAGGGATTTGCATGTACAAAATCCACGGAAGACTGGGTGCAACTTTTTTGCGTGTGTTCCTTCATAAGTATATAGAACATATTTCAGTGACTACACCATGCCATTGTATGGGTAGAGGATAAGTAGTGTAAATGCTTACTATCCTCAGAGCAATTTCTTAATCCTTAAACGTTTTTGTGGGGGCAGTTTTTGCTGCTATATGCAGCAGCTTTGTGAATAAGCGACCTGAGAACAACCGTCACAGAGCCTGTAAAAACACATAAGGATAAGGGGATTTCTTTTCTCTCTGGATTCCTATACAAACTTGGTATGAAAACCAAATGTTTTGAGTGCATTATAAATAACACGCATTATTATTATCCATGTGATTTTTTATGATCAGTATAACTTTCAACTCCATTGCTTAGAAATTAAATAGTAATGTTTCTATTAGAGTATGGCCTCTTTTAAACTACCAGTTATACATGCAATTTGCTCAGTTAATGTGGTGGACTGAGTCTGCTTTCATAACTTTTGCCCACACAATAATTAATAATAATCATCATGATTAGTTCCCACACAAATATTAATATACATGCATTCTTTTATCCACACAATTTAGCACTCCTTATTTGGATTTTTTGACATTAGGCCCTGGTTCAGGATTATTATCTTTCCCTAAATATGAAGCCCATGCAATTTTTGTTCTTGTCACTGTTTACTATTTCTGACAAGCAAGGACAATCTGTACTATAAATTTGTACATTTTAAATGTCTTAACAAACCATTCTTCCTAAGCAGTTAAACAGTAAGTATGAGAATAAATAATGTTTTGTACAGTGACATCTTGTGGCAAAAGGGGATTTTAGCAGTTCATCAATAACCCAGAATCAGCTAAATGAGGAAAAATGTTGAAAGAATCATAAATACATTTACTTCATGCTTTTCATGGCTTTTCTTAAGAAAAATATTTTCTTTCTACAGTACCCCAAGTCATTTATTTGTCATTTAATAAAGAAACAAATATAAGAGTTTCTTAAGTAGTACTGGTACTAGTTTATTGTGGAATAACAAGAAGATTTCCACAGCATAAGTTTTGTATGAGGGGAAAATGCACACTTTCAAATGCAAGCATCTGTCTTTTTTACATTCATGTTTTAAAAAATGTATCATGATAAAGACAATAATTGAAAGGGAAAGTGGTCTGTGAATGTATCTCAACAGTTACACCAATGAAAATATATTTTCAATACTTTTGCAGGTTCTTCAAGAAAACTCATTTTTTTCTTTTTGGAAAATAGCGACATCTGGTGTTTAAAAGGTAAATTACATTTAAATAATAAAATCTGCATAGGGTAAAACAAAACAAAAGATTACTTCAGTTCTTGTTGTAATAAATAACCCCCCCCCCGAAAAAAATACTGTGAAATATATATATATCTCAACAACTGAATCGAACGTAAACTTCTGATTTAAGTGAGTGACTTTTGAGATAATACGATAATTACCATAATATATTTCATTTCAACGAAAAATATATTGTTCAAAGTTTTCATTAAAACGTACATTTCACACAGAATTCAGTCGCTTAATATTTAAATGACAGGTATAATTACCCATCAATTCTCAATTACCCAGAGTTCTTCTTTATGAGAACTCTGGGAAAGGCACTGCATGTTGCAGAAACACAAGGTACCCCCCTCAAAACTGCAACTGGATATCTTCCTGTGCGAGTATCGATCCACATCTCACAGTACTACTGCGAGTTCACCAGATGAGATACTGTTTCCACGCAAAATATATACAGAACATCACTAATACAACATGACAGTTTCCAGACGTTGTAGTATAAACAAAGATGACAACGCAAAAGTCCAAATAAAAAAGTATAGCTGATGCCAAGCATCATGCTGTTCCACATTCACTCTCACCAGGTGACACTGTGCTGCATCATCAACCAAAGCATAACGAACTGTCACCTCTTCGTAACAATTAACTATTGACAAGAATGCATCTTACTACAAGAAAACCACCCCTGAGACTCAGGGCATACAGTCCTCCACTGTTTAGGCCATACAGTATGTCCATCCAGCACTGACAGACATTACCCTACCGTACTCATCTGACTTAGTACATCAGGTCTTAATCTTCATCTGCCAGTTGTTGAGTTTGATTGTATTTTTATATTCAAGTGAAAGTTGCAGCTGTTCTAAGCAATGATAATCAAAGAAATGCTGCTATCAATCAATCAATCAAATTTTATTTGTATAGCACATTTCAGCATCGAGGCATTTCAAAGTGCTTTACATAATTAAA
>JAUZNJ010033431.1:0-13168 GCA_034780135.1 Jordanella pulchra
GAGAGGGGGAGAGACATGCGGGAAAGGACCACAAGCCGGATTCGAACCTGGGTCGCCCGCGTCGAGGACTAATGCCTACGAACATGGGTCATGCGCACTAACCACTGCGCCACCTGCACGCCCCACAACATATAAATATTTAATGTAATTTAAAATCAATACTGAAACGAGACACTAAGTTCAAATATTCTAAATATTGATAACTAAATAAAATATGGATGATTGGAAATTATTCTTTC
This sequence comes from Jordanella pulchra, assembly GCA_034780135.1. NCBI lineage: Eukaryota > Metazoa > Chordata > Actinopteri > Cyprinodontiformes > Cyprinodontidae > Jordanella > Jordanella pulchra. The sequence continues at coordinate 240 of JAUZNJ010033431.1, forward strand.
TTAAAGATTGAAAATCACTGACTTCTTTAGATTTATAGCACCATCCAGCTTTAAGTGGATGCAGCTGGGAGTCAAGACAAAACAGACAAAAATATCTCTTGACCTGAATCATTTCCTGGCTGTTTGCCATGAACTTTCCTCCCACTGACCCTTTCCTTTAAACAAGCACCATCAGCTCCCGAAACTCCTCATTCCAGAGTGGGGATAAGCTCTGGAGAACACTGACCTTTTCTTGAGTCTCTAACAGATAAAATTAATCAGTTTTACACAAGACAACTATTATCTGCAGAATTTTAACCTAACATTACTATGTTGAAGATTGTCAGGCAAAAATGAATAGCATTCTATTCTAGGCATGTTTGTCCAATCCTTGTAAGGTAAAAAATGAGAATTTGTTGAGCATTTTCATCTTTTACTAATAAATAAATCCTGACACAAGTTGGCTTGTAGTCCGTCTGCTATGCTTTCCGGTAACAAAGTCTTCATTTCTCTACATTGTAGACGGAGCGGAAAGGAACCTCTCAACTTCCCACAGATGTTAGAATGATGCGAGTTCTGGGGAAGTTGGAGCGTTTACCATTATTTCAAAGTTACTGTTGGTCTCATTGGACCATCGTATCAGTACAGGATACATTGTTTTGTAGAAAAAGGTCACCTCCCTGTACTGGATGATCCTGCATCTGTGCAGAGAAATATCAGATTTGTAACCATAACAATGTTACACACGAAAACATTCTGACTTCCTTCCATTGTACATATTGTTACAGGGTCTTTCCATATCAAGCAACTAGTTAATCCAAATGAGGAAAAGTAGAAAAGTGATTCATCAGACGAAGCTGCAGTCTTCTGTTCCCTATTTGCATGCATGTTGCATGAAGTATCGGCAGTACATGCAGCTCATTATTTGCACCCTGGAAGGTCAAATGACAGATATTCAACTAAATTTTCCTATTTCCTACCAGCAGCAGCAAAATTTCTTCAAATTTAAACAGAGCAGTTCTGCTTTTAAAGAGCACATCTCAGATACCTCTGACTGCTGCTAACTCAGGTTTCAGCTTTTGGGGAACACGTGAGTTTGTACATTTATAGTTACACTAGTGTCAGTTTCCTAAGATATTTTTTAAAATTAGAAACCAACAAGAAAACATGTTGTACAGATGCAGTTTTAGAGCTTTGAGCCTCTGCTCATCATAGAACATACAGGATTTGGGAAATTATAGCATCATCTCATCAGCCATCATCTGTTGGGGTAGCAGCATCACAGCAATGGACTTAAAGACGCTCAACATAAAGGAGGCCGGCTGTTCTGGGGACTCCTCTAGAATGTCTTGAGATCACATTTTGTATCACAAGGGTCACGTGATCTGCATCTAGACCCCACTACTTTGTAAAAAGACGAAGACGACAGGAAGCAGCTGGAGGATGATGATGATGATGCAGTTTATTTAGATCCATGAGGACATGGAGTATTTTTTTTCCATTTAGTTTTCGATGTTGAGCACAGGAAGAGACACATCCCATGTGTTTACATCTGCCGCTGCCATGCTGTTTTCAGAGTTAGCACTTAAACATTAATGTGTCATTTTAATTGTATTCCTTGTTTAATGTAAATAACACAATCATTGAAATTTGCATATCCAAACTAGGCAGAATATTTCCATAGTTTTGTAAACGCAGCTAATGTGCACTGACCTTGATGTAGAGGAATATAAAAAATATTTGTCATAAGTTTCTATAGAGTTGTCAGCATTCTTGGCCGTCTAAGGCTTTTAATTTTTCTACATCAATATCAAAATTATATTGTATTGACTAAATTAAGAAATATATTGTGATATAAATTTTGCCACATCATCCAGTCCTGCTCCTTGTGCAAATGAATAAGGACTATCTTTTCAGCCCACCCTTATACTTCCAATACTTCACTGTAAAGCTTATTTATCAATTGAAAGTTTGATCGCTTGTTGAATTGTGGAGTTCAAAAACTCTTCGACAATGATGCATGCGCCTCGGGATGATGTGTTCTTTATGTGAAGGACGTTTGCGGCATATTCTGGATAATGAGAAAGGAACTTATGCTTGATCCTGGGAGCAAACAGATTGATTAATAAGCACTGGTAACATAAATAATCTAAAATGGTTGACATACTTTGTAAGACACACAAAAGATGTGCTTTTTTGCAGTTTTTTTTCCACTTTACCATGTAAAACAAAAATGAGTTTTAGTTGATTATTACAACACGTGATTTTATTTTATGGGAAATACAACTGGAAACTACTTTCCTGTGGAGTGTTATGGACAAAACGAGCCCATTTATGCCAGAACAGAACGTGTTCTGGAATACCAGGAGACGTAAACAAGGTCAAAATGAAAATAAACACACAGAACAACTCATCGCTGTCTAGTTGCCTCTGTGCTTCTAAGCATGGAAGGACATAAAAGCTATTCTACAAAACAAAGAAAATTATATGATGAAACAAAATACTGAGGTCTCATGTCAAGTTATAATTAGTTACTTCTCAATAACAGCTGCTTTGAATTCATTTTTATTGGTTTTCAGTAACAAAAGACAAACAAGAGCAATCAGAAGTTTTACCAGTTTAATTTTATAGGGGAACCACAAGTACTTTAAAAGAAGGTTATACAGCGCTGTACATTGGGGAGCCGCACTGGCTGACTCGTAGGTCACATCTCCCTTTAAATACTAATTATTTAAATGTTCTATAATCTGATATCGATACAGAGATACAATAAAAGCTTGTGTAACTGGTCCTGCAGCTTTACTGATATGTCGATGTTGGGACTGTTTCCTTATGTTTTGTTTTTTTTTTTTTCCAAAAAAGGAAAATAAAAGGTTAGGAGGCAGAAACTGCCAAACTGTAATCCTGTATTACTCCCAATTCACTCACACAATAGAGAGAAAGAGAGACAGAAAGGGAGAAAGAGAAAAAAAGAGAGAGATAATTGTCATGTTCTGAAGGCTGGTCCGTGATGGAAAGAGTCATCAGTTCATAGCAAGGTCCAGAAAAGCACAAATCATCCTTTGCACTTCCTGTAACCTCGACTACTTTGCCCGACCTCTGACCCCCTGCTCCCTGAGGGCTCACTTCCATAGCTGTGTGCTCAGAGTCTGACCAGATCCGGCGGCGGCCCAACCGCCCATGGCTTGTGGAGGCTGACCGAAGGCCATCTGGCCTCCAGCACCATTCAGGGTCAAACCTGACATCTGCTGGTTCACCTGAGGTAACACAGAGAAAGAACTCCAATCATGAACTCAGACACTCATTTCACACAACATATCAAATACAGATAGTCGCAAATTTGTTAAGGTTTTTACAATTAAATTATCTTGTAATGCTGTAATATAATCTCCAAAAATTAAAAGTTTGAAAAATCTAACTTTCATTTGGAGTTCCTGTATTCATAAGTGTAAAAATCCATTTTTAAAATGATTGCTAGAAAACCTTTATTGGCGCTGCTGCAACCACCTTTTGTCGATAAAAATGGCACAGAGACGGCATCCAAAAGCTTCTGTTCTACAATATAAGATCATCCAAAATCTTGTTACTATGTTAAAAAAAATCAGCTGCAACAATTCATTTATAATTCAACACACACTGAACCATAATTCCTAAAGCTGTGAGAGTGCTGCCATCTAGTGGTTATTGTGGGACACTGTGGGAATATGGCTGCCAAATTTCAGCCTAGAGAAGTGCAGCACTTTTTGAATTTTAGGTCAAAATTTCTTCTTAATATTAATCCAGTATTACAGGAAAGCCGTCTCCATACCTGACCCATGTTCCACTGAGCTTGCTGTCCTGGCTGGATGGCATACATGCCCTGAGCGGGCATCATGCCTGCAGGCATCGCAGCACCCTGTGGTCCCATCATCCTGGGGGCCATGCCCATCATTCCAGCGGCGGGCGCGTTTCCCATGAAGCCGTTTGGCATCGTCATCCCCACCATCATGGCAGGATTGGCCCCCATCATGGTCCCCCCACTCTGGGCCATCATTGCACCCATAACTGTGGTGGGTGGTACAGCTGTAGCCATGCCAGGAAAGGCCTGATAGCCTTGGGTGGGCTGGACGGGAAACTGCATCTGAGAAGGACCCATGAACATCCCGGCTGACAAGGAAAGGAAAACAGAGTTAAGAAGGTTTACAATAACTATTTAAAATAAATAAATAAATGAAAATCAAGAGAAAAAAAAATCTGCATCCTCATTTCAAAAGAAAAGGGTGTAAAGGTTTACAGTGGCTGAACAAAAATCCACTGAACTGTTTTTATAACATAAAGCCGCTATGACTGCAGAACTAGTTTAGGACTGCCTTAAATTTTAATCATAAACTTTACCAATCTGGAGTTTCGCCAAGGATCCTGTTCTTTTTTTATGCTGCTAAAAAGCAACATTTTAAAAAGGTTCCTTATTTATCAGGTTACTTTGTTTAGAGATATCTATCTCCTGATTCATCACATTCAAACCTCAAACTTAGATTTATTCTAAAGACAAAGTGGTGCACAATTGTAAAGAAGAAAGAAAAATGTGTTGATGTTTTCATCAAATTAAAAACTAAAAAGAGCTTTGTTCAGAGTTCAGTGAGATTAGATGAAATAGTAGTTTTCAGATCATGTCACAGGTTTTCATATTTAAATCAGTCTAACAAAAGAAAATGTTTTGTTTTAAACTATTCCACTGTAGCCCTGGCTTTATGTTTAGGGTGGCTGTCCTGCTGGAAGATGAACCTCCATCCCAGACTCAAGTCTTTTTGCAGACTCTAAAAGGCTTTCTTCCAAGATTTCCCTGTTTTTGGCTCCATCCATCTTCCTGTCACCTCTGACCATCTTTCCTGTCCAAGTTCAATATTGGTTTTGTTTGACCAAAGCACCTTCTTCCACATTTGCTTTGTCACCAACATGCTGGACTCAGCAGGACTACGAGTTTAAGGTTTGGGAAATCCTGCCTGCTTTAAACTTCACATCTTTATCCCTGACATGTCTGCTGTGTTCATTGGTTGTTCTTGATGCAGTTTACTACCTAATTTTCTCTTAGCAAACCTCCAAGGCCGTCACTGAGATTAGACCACAAGCAGGAGGACTTTAGTTAGTCATTAGCAAACCACAGGCAACTTCTGAAGGAAATTTGTTGCACTTACTAAAAAAATTTTAAAACTTGCCTAATTTTCTTTCTGCTTCACATTTATAACCCACTTAGGATTTCTCATCATTCATGTAAGATTTGATTTAAACATATTTGTTTGCAGTTGTAATGTAGCAAAATGTGGAAAAGTTCAAAAGGGTATGAATACTTTTGAATCTATGTCTATCTTTTTGCCCTTTTCTTCATTTCTCTAGCATATTTCTGTAAGCTTTTGTCGACCCCCAAAATTCTTTGCAGTATAAAACATCTTTTTCATCTATGTGTATGTATTTAATGAAACTTTCTTTCAGTTCTTCGGTTCATAAAAGTTTTCTAAACAAGAATCTTCCTATTTAAACAAATCAAAGCAAATATTACGGAATAAAACTGAATTTATACACAGAAATACAAGCTGAACCTGAAATCAATCATTTTTTGGCCTGTTTTCTGTTGTGAACAATGTGAGCTTTGGACTAAAATCCTTGGATCTCTAGAGATCAATAAAATCCGTGTTGGCAGTGTAACTGCACACCCGACTTCTGCCTGGTACAATCATGTTTTTTGGTGTTTATTTAATGTAGAACTGGAACAAGGGTTGTGTAATGAATAAAATAAAGAAAAAAATGATTTGAATCTGATTCTTAAAATGAATCAGTTCTTTTTAATCTGGTCCAAATCTAAATTGGATTACAAGTATTAAAAATGTTTTAGCCGTTATGTGAATAACTGGCTGTATAGTTAAAACCATACCCCTTAGACTATGATGGTCTGGGGTAGTTTTATTCTTTAAATTAAAATGACTTCTATGGTTTGTTGGTTCTCACCAGCAGGGGCCTGCTGGGACATGCTGTTGGTTCCATACAGGGACAGAATGGAGTCCTTGGACAGTGGCTTCTTAGCTCCGTCCTCGGCTTTATTGGAGCTACTGCTGTCGCTGAACAGGTTCAGGTCAGCCTGTCCTGAGGCTGAGCTGGCTCCGCCTCCCCCGCCCCCTGCAGCCTGAGGTTGTGTCGGAGTGCTCGCTGAGGTACTGGAGCTCCCCTGGAAAGAGGAGAAAATGTCCAATCAGAACAACCTCAGAAATGGATTTTGTTTGTTGCTATTCGTCCAAATAAACATGTCTTCGAAAGAGTTAAATCACCCAATTCAACAAAAAAAGGAAAAGAAAAATCCAGTTAATTATCAATTTTCCATATGAATTTATATTCATATTAATTTGGTTTTCAATATTGCAACCAAGGAGAAGGGTTCTCAGCAGGATTTCTGCTGATCGGGCAGAAACGCAGGTGAACACATGCGTTTATATACAAATAAACAAGTAAATGTTTTTAAAACTGGGCAAATTGACACTCTTATCAAAATTCTGCCCATTGACCTAACTGTAGTGTAATTTCAAAAACTTTCAGTCTAATCAGCGATCGCGCTGGAATGAACATGTGTTTTTTTCATAAAGAAAAAATACTTTGTTGTTTAAAAGATCTTGTTTTTGTTAAACCCATCTCAAACAATATCAGATCTATATTCTTTTAAAGCATATTAAACACTTAAACGTACTGTTTTCATCACTGAATAAAGGGACAGAACGTTTCCACCATTCATTTACTTCTTAAAGGCAATGCTTTATGCAGGGCTGACCTGTCATAGCTCTGTCAGTATTAGAAATGAAACTTCTTTCTACAGCTAGCAGTGTTTGCCTTGTTGGTATATATATTTTTGTACCATATTTGGTGGAAGGATTAGTGCTATAACGAATGTTCACGGACTGTTCACACTTCTATAGAAGTACCTTTTCACAGAAATTGTGCAAAATGCCAAATTTCTAATAAATAAAAAAATAAAATATTATAACCTTTAACCAATTTGATGGTTAAATAACCCAAACGGTTGAATTAAAAACAATTTTATATGTATACCAACAGGTAGTTTATTTTACAGATTATTTGGTTTTTCATTAAAATATGATACATTTTGATTAATCAATTACAGATCCTGCAATTAACGCCCCACCGCTAATTTTAATGTAAAGGGAAATACAGCAGGTTTTGATATGGCTTAGCATCATTGTTTATTCATTTTAAATCCAAACAAATGTGTTTCTCTCTTCTGGGGGTTAAAACTTGGACACATTGATGTGTTCAAACAGGACAATGATTTCAAACCATCAGCTATATTACATTTGGAAAGAATAAAGAAAGCTGACATCGAGTCTGAATTGGCCCTCATCTTATTTCTACGTTTGTACAAACTGCTTGAGCAAAGCGCTCTACCAGTTTAAATCAGATAGAAAGGCATAATAATTTGAAAATTATACACAGAATTCTTGTGCTTTTATAGCACTCGTATGCTGCATTATCAGTCACACAGATATTAAAAAACAAAAAGCCATCTGATCCTTTGGTTGAACTGTAAGACGAGCCATATCTCATAAAGAAAATATTGTCCCTAATAGGGCTGTCCCGACACACCCTTTTTAATCTTCAATAAGATAACAACATTAAAGCTTTGAGAATTGACCGATACTGACCTGATACGATATTAGCACTCAACACATTATACACATTTTGCTTTTATTAGATATTTTCTACTGTAGAATGTTAGAAAAGGCTTGATCAAGTGATATTACTACAAAAAAGAACCACAGTTAACAATAATAGTTATGAGAACAACTGAGCCATCTCATATTAACCAATAAGTTACAGAAGCTTTAAACAGAAGCAGGTTTTTTTTCTATCAGTATAAAAATATTAGAGATTTTAAATGTTAGCCGATATAATCTGATACCAGCCTTTTGGCTAATATTGGACCAATATCCAATATTAATATCGGATCGGGACGTCCCAAGACAAGACATGGTAAGACCCTTGCAAGGGTTAATAGCAACTTTTAATTAAATCGTTTATCTCAACTATAATTACTGTGTTAACTGTTTAAAAAGGAGAGGTTATGCATAAAAGTGCTCTATGAGTGCTTTAATGAAGGATGAAATGCTGCTCTTTTTATCCAAGTTTAGTCGTATTTAAATGTCATGTGCCCTTGTGATGTCATTGGGCACCATTTGTCTATTTATTCGTCTATGTATTTAATGTCCCTTTAAGCAATGTTCCTTTGTTCTGCATAACAGCACTGCATTCATGCCTGAATCAGGTGAAAAGTGTTTCTTTACCTGAGAAAACTGAGCTGCAGATGTGGATGATGGCAGAGGGTTGGACACCATGGGGCCAAATATATCCAGGTCATTGTTCTGGTTTGTGCTTGTGCTACCATTGTTAGCTGATGCTGCAGCGGCAGGCGTGTCTGTGATGGGAAGGTGAACAAACTGGTTTAACAGGAAGAATATAGCCTCACATAAAGAGCAACAGGTCTCACGTCCTTAATTCTAATCTACCAACTTCACTAAAATATACTCAAATTTAACACCATTCGACTGTTTGCCACCTCAGAATCAGAAAGAACCAACAATTAGATATACTTTAACAAAGATATCAGCTATTCAGTGGTTTATCACAAGCTGGAAGCGTAAAGAATCGGACTCAAACTAAAGAATAAAACCACTTGTCCCTGTTTGAGTGAGGCTGAGATATCGGCCTGTGTGATCAAAGATCCGTAATACGAAGCAGGATTAGAGGCTTATTGAGGCGAGTCCAGGTTCAGGGATTTTCAGTATGACGAAGCAGGTTCATTGGTCCAGGCCTAACCCGATTCCCAGCAGGTTGTGTTTGCTGATGGGTTTTGACACACATAGGAAATAACAGCCTCCAACCAATTAGTGCTGTTAGAAAAGGAGAAGCAAAAAAAGCTGTGCTGTGTGTCCTAAGGATGGGTCAGCTGGAGGCAATGGGTTTAAAAAAAAAAAAAAAAAGAAAGAATAATAATCGTAACAAAAATGTAAAAGCTGGACTTATAGCTTCAACTTTTCTTCTGATGTGGCAGAGAAAGAAATGAAATGGCCTCTCCCCCACCTGTTGCTGCGCTCTGCCGGACAGCTGGCTGACAGGAGGCTACTACAGCAATGTGCCACGTAAATATTTCATTGAAAAATCTATTTGTTACAAATCTACAGTCAGGGATCCTACGAATGTTGGATTTAATACGTTTCCTAATTCATTTAACTTTTTTTAATCCCCGTTTCTCTTTTTTTTTAGAAATTGACTATAACGCACTTGTACAGAATTGTTATTTGTTTTTAAATCATAAAACTCAGTGTTACAGCTGGTATCTAATCTGGCAGTACGGTAAACAAAGCCTGATAAAACCAGGGCTGGGCGATTAGTCAATTTCATCGATTAATCAATTTTTTGTTTTTATGGGAATTTTCTTTTCCGAAAAATTTGTAGTCCCCCCCCCCCCCCCCCGTTCACTTTTCTTTCTCGAATGTGTGCACATAAATAATTCACTAGCTCACCATGAAATACCACTAGTTGCCAACATTTAGTGAGTTCTATTCTTTGTTTGTTGTGAAACATGAGTATATTAAAAAGATTCACAACTTGAATCTTGTTGCCCTTTAAATTAAAGTCCCCTACCAGAAGGGATGCCTGAAAAACAAAGCTAGCTTTTGAAAACGATTTTTATCACGAAGCTTAGTTTAAAAAATAGATTAAAAGAAAAAATCAGAGGTATGATTTTTTGTATCACATTGTGTAACAAGCGACTGTCTACTGTCGCCCTGTGCTCATCCAAGAGGAGTGAATCCTGCACATAACTCCATGCAATAAAGGCTTGGATTGAAAACTAACCAATCTGTCTGGATGCTTTGAATGAATTATCTCTGTAAAAGCCTTGAGATAAGATGTGTTCTGAATTGGTGCTAAAATAAACAGAATGACTTTATAAAAATAAACAATACTGAACTGAATGAATGATTTCCAAATACAGGAAGTTTCATGCTCTGTTTGGTATTTAAACCTAACCCAGTCCAGGAATCTTTGGTCCAGTCTTAAGGCAGGGAGAAAAAAAAAAACATTAAAAACACACTATAAATGTTTCTGTCAGAGCATTATTAGAGTAATAAAATAAAGAAAAATAATAATTAAACTGTACAAACCTTAAGCTAAGTTGGGCATTGTATAAATCTAAAGCTTTTTTATTGTAAAAACTCAAATTTCTCAGAGGCCTGTGTTTTAATCTTCTTCTTATTTGGCGTCTCCGAGCAAAGCCATCAGCTGTGAACTTATTGGTTTAAATCGTTGGTGTCTGGGATGTGAGCATCGCACTTTAATTCTCAGTCAAGTCTCAAATCAAAACTACTGCGACGTAAGCTAAGCCCATCGAGTGTTTCGTCACTTCAATAATGACACGTTTAGGTAACTTAGGTAAATCTCAACCTAACTGGTGTCTAAACAATAACACAGCTGCACAACTTTGGGACAATATGACCCTGGAAACCCAACTAATACTGCAATGGTGAGATCAGTTTCACCAGCTACAGAGTATATAGTTATCATCAATGCAATATCATAGCAACAATTAAATGATTAGTATTATGCATTTAGACTTTTTTAAGCCAGTAATATATGTGAATGAAACTGTTGGGGGGGGGTCAGATTAATTTCACGCGTTCCGTAAACACTAAATATATCGGAAATAGTTTTGTAAATAAACCAAGTTTCTAAGAAGGAGACAATACATTTATATTTTCACAGCAGCTGGATAGGCTTCTTATCCTCATGTTAGCAATGAACCTGAAGCAGAAAGACATTTACACTGTTTGGCTAACATAAGTATTTATTCAGATCATTGTTCATATAATCAACCAGACATTCACAAACATGGTTTCCAGTTATTGTGCAGTCCTACAGCTAAGCCAGATTTTCCTCATTATTCTCTTTTTTTTCACCAGGATTTAAACACCACTCTTTGTGAACTTTAGCATCCATAAACGGTTTTTTGGCAAGCAGAGCGGTAGAGGGCAAAGCTTATTATGTAACAGCTAGCAAACGTTGCATCAAAGTACACATTTGCAACTGCAGTCCTGCACATATTAACACTAAAGTTGCTTTTGCATGTCTGGATATTGTGCAGCTCAAGTTAAAACCTTGATTGCAGTTGGCTTTGTGATTTTACAAAAAAAGTCAGCAGTCAGCTACTGGTGTTATTGGAAGCAACTAAGAGATGAGCTGATTTATGAAGCAATTGACTGAGATTCGATCACTAATGATGGATGATTAATGCCAGGAGTAAATGGTCAGAGTTTACTTTGTCTAGTTGTATATAAATCAGCTATGACACATTAATAAATATGTTTTGCAACCATGGCCATAAAGAAGTGTTAGTTTCTTTGATGGGTTTGGTCCCCGTACTTCAGCTATACATGATTTACTTATTTATGCACATCTACAAAGTAAAAAAAAAAAAACATGCTTTCTAAACCTACTCGTTTATACAGGACAATCTCTGGGTTGTCCTGTAACCGGGTTGCTGTGAGCAATCTGTCCAGCTTTTAGTTGCATTTAAAACTGTGATGTAAAGTCTGAAGCTCTAGACATGTATCAGGTATTTTAATCGAAACAAGAAGTTAAAAGTCTGCCGTCAGCAGCTGAAGTGCTTCCTCTTCTGAGCACAAACATATGCAGTGGTTTTCTGGTGTGAAGCAATAGGAAGAAAGAGGTTAGAAGTTAAAAGCCCGTAGCTGCATTGTGAGAGGAGCAAGAATATATCAGTTTAATGCAAATCATGCTGGCTAAAGCCACTTATTTGTTCTGATCGGTGCCTTTAGTGAAGCTTTGGCAGATGGGAGCCTTCTCTCTGACTCACTGGCCTGATCAAACAAAATAAAAAAATAAATCTACCGCAGAGGCAGAAACAAGCTTCTTTATCAACCGCCACTCTGAGCAAAAAAACACTCTTTCAGTAGTTTAACAGCAATCTCTACAGACCTATGATAATAAAAATTTGTATTTCTATAAAATCTCTTTAAATGTTCATATTGCTCACTCACCAAGGCCTAATAGATTCACAGGAGGCTCTGAAGTTTTTGCAGGACTGATTCTGGGTGCAGGCCTGGGCTCTTCACTCTAAATGCAGAATTATTTTGCAAGCAAAATTTAACAACAGGAACACAAATAAACAACTTCAACTGATCCCTCTAAGCTGTAATTTAAACATGTAAAAGACTTACCTTGGTGTGAGAGGACACCTTGCTCCCCCTGTCCGGCTCCTTTTCTTTCTTACTATCCTTTGGCTGAGAACACAGACACCAGAAACATCAGACACTTTCATTTACAGCCTCTTCTACTAAGATGTGTAAAACAACTTTTAGGAAAGTTGTTGCTATGGAGACCTAGTGACCCAATAGATGTCTCTAGATGGGGAAACATTTTTGTAGACGTTTCTTTCTTGCTTTTTAACAGTTTTAAAAGTGACTTTGAGTTGATTTTTTGCCCCATTATATACAATAGATCTGAAAAAATATAAGGTCATTGATTACCAAAAAAAGCGGCCAGCATTCTCATCATGAAACGGGAGCTTCCTGTAAAACATTTTTCGAAGTCGAACTCACTGTTGATTTGAGTCTCTAAATTGCTGTTTGGGAACACTATGGGAACACCCATATTCTGGAAACGCCCACAATGCGGGTAGGCCCACACCTCAGGGAACGCCCACACCTCAGGGAACGCCCACACTGTATGAACGCCCACACTGCAGGGAACGCCCACACTGTATGAACGCCCACACCTCAGGGAACGCCCACACCTCAGGGAACGCCCACACTGTATGAACGCCCACACTGCAGGGACCGCCCACACTGCAGGGAACGCCCACACTGTATGAACGCCCACACTGTATGAACGCC
>JAUZNJ010033432.1:0-13168 GCA_034780135.1 Jordanella pulchra
TATATATAAACAGCTTGATGGAAACAGCAAAACATTAAATAATCTTACTTAAAAATTTTTACGTTTGGTTTTTAATGGTTTTAATAATTGAATAAATGTGCAAAAAAGATGGAAACACATTTATAAGTTCTGATATAGAGAATATTAAATATTTAAAACCCTCGGTCTATAACTACAGACTAGTTTGCTGCCACTATTTCCTGTTTATTACAGCCAAATGTAACATAAACATATGACAGCATTAGGTTTGCATTGACGGATGAGCTAAAATTATAAGAGAATAATTTTATCAAAGTGGGAAGAACATGGCAGGAGCTCTCCTCTCCTCCTCCTCTTGTGATTCCTATATTGCCATCAATTTCAATACGGTTTGGTTCAAACTGAAAAGGTTTCAAATGAGTCATCGCTGTTTTGGCAGAACATAGCCTACATGATTTACTCTAATGCATGCAGCATGAAAAACATGGCAACAATATTTTATTTCAATTTAGCAAAACTATACAGCTTATAATATTTTAGCATATTGTGTTTACATTGGGTTGTATGGTGGAGCAGTTGTTAGCGCTGTTGCCTTGGAGCAATCCCAGCCTAGGGTCTTTCTGCATGGAGTTTGCATGTTCTCCCCGTGCATGCATGGGTTCTCTCCAGGTACTCTGGCTTCCTCCCACAGTCCAAGAACATGAGGTTAATTGGCATCTCTCAATTTTCCCTAGGGGTGTGTGTGCATGGTTGAATTTGAACTTAAACAATGCACTGTTTCTAACAGATCATACGCACCAGTAAAATCCAGGATAAAAGCCAGCAAAGAATTGGTAAGTAGCCTATGCCACTAAATGCATTTGACTATTTTTTTTTGTATGCATAGTTACTAGTTCAATGAATTTGAAGCCCTCTTCTATGTAACAGGTTATGGTGGTCAGTCCAGCTTTTATAAAGTATGTTCATGAAATCTGGCTTGAAGAAACAGGAAATTATCCATCAACTGGCTTTATATCTTTGGTTCTTGCACTGAAAATTTGTGATGAGGTAAATCATTTTTTAAACTCCTTCTTAAGATTTTGATCATGTTCATTTAGATAACATAATGGTGCGCTTTCAAATGTCTTATGTAAAATAGATGTGGCTGAGTTATATTCATAAAGCCCATCAAGTTCACAATGAAGGGAAAACAGACATGACTAAAAGGTTCTTGATTATAAGAGTTTTATCTTTTTGCAGGTCAGTGTATTTGGCTATGGAGCAAACAGCAAAGGGCAATGGAGCCATTATTTTGAAATACTGAGAGACGTAAACTTTAAAACGGGAGAACATGCTGGACAACATGAATATAAAATTCTACAATTACTGGATTTTGGAAAAATAGTAAAACTTTACCAAGGGGTGTGACTTATGTATTCTTATCTTTAAATGCTTTTTTTTTCTTCTTCATATGAAAATTGGACCATCAATAGGAACCAAGTCTCTTATATGGACATATTTGTTGTTAAAGTAGCAGTTCTGATAATAATGAAAATCCATTAATTCAACTTAAGGTATTGACCAGATTGCAACCCTGAGGTCCTTGTCATACTGACACAATGAGACAAAAAACACTGGACACTAAAACTTTGAAAAAGATTTTTTGAGCAGAAACTTTTTAGAACACTATTAATGCTGGAGTGTATACTTAAAATCTGGAAATTATTGAAATAAAGGCTAAGTCTGTACATGCCCGGTTTTACTTTCTGCACCTGAAACCACTGCAAATATCAAGTATTTGAAGCCATGTAACTACTGTTTGAAATTACAGTCTCTTTGTATATTCTTCAGTAGGTTGATATATCCAGAAGAACCTTTTACCATTTTGACATATCAAGTACTGTCACATAGATCAGCGGTAAACCAGTATGTACATATCTAAGTGAAGGGTGTAAAATGTACAATATACTGGTTTTTAAAGACTGTTAATATTTGTCATATTGACCCACGCTTGCTTTGCATTTAAATATCAATAGACTATCATATGTTCAGTTTATTGAACAGCAGTCAAACAAATTCTTCTCCAAATGGTCAAAAAATAACAATTGGAAAAAGAACTAAGGGTCAAGTTTGCAGTTCCTTCTGTTACTTCTAGGTAGCTTCTAGTCTTGAAATTGACGTCGTCTTCCGCCTTGTTTCTGTGTTTAAGTCATTCTGATGTCCTTATTTGTTTTTTTTTTTATTATTCTGGGCTCCAGTTACTGGCACCTTAGTGTTTGTATTCTGTTCATTTGTTCTATTCAATCTTCTTTTTTCGGTTGGCACCTTTCTCAGCTAGATTGTTTTGATTTGTTAATAATTGATCATGGAATGACTTGTCCAGAAGACACTGCAGTATCTGCTGCATCTTTATTACATATCCATTATATAAGCATCTTATTTGTCATCAACCTCATTTGAATACCTTTTATCTTTTAGCTATCCGTTTATATTCTAAACTTTGCTCCGCCTTTTAGTCTTTGTGTCATAGTTTTTTTTTTACTGCTTTTGTTTTATAAAAGTTCAATGTATTTTGTTCTTACCTTTGGACACTTAGTAGGGTATTGTGAATGAATATTACCCAACAAATAAATTTCTCTTGATGTAGCACCTTTCAGCCATTGTTCTTTGTGATCGATAATGAATTAGTACTGTTTTTAATAAATTACTGATAAATATGCCATCTGTAAATAAATGTCTCCTTTGAATAAAAAGTTGTATACTGAAGTATTAATTTTTAGTTAATTTTGTAGTTTATTTACTTCTTTTCATTTAATAATTATGTTTTTATTTTGAGATATATTTGTATTTGTTTATTTGTTTGTATGCCACATTTCAGGTGCATCTGTTTTTTGTTTTTACATTTTTGGTGTCTTATTTTGAGGATGTTTGCTCTTTGTTTTTTAAAGGTATATATTTTTTTTTGTATTTTTTTACTTTATATATGGATATAGAACCAGTGTCTTAATTTGTGTCTTATCTGATTTTCAAAAGGTTTTAAAATTGTCGGTTCAACCCACAAATCTGAGTATCTAAAAGTGGAAAATTGATCAAATAAAGGCAATTTAGAATCTTTCCATTCAGTCCAAGAAATATTCACATACATAATAACTGTCAGTTGGGTAAATATATAATTTCTTTTTACTTCCTCAAAAATTGTATATTGTGAGGTGTACTAATCTAAATTTTTGTCATTTTCTTTTAAAAAACTTCACCTTATTTGGTATGCATATACTAGGTATAATCAGGTATAATCACCTGATAAATTAAAGGCAAATGCTCTTAAATCTGTCTGTCTGTCTGTATATGTATATATACACTGCCTGGCCCAAAAAAAAGTCACCCCAAAAAATGATCACACTCTCTAATATTTTGTTGGACCACCTTTACAGCCGCAGTGGTCAGACTCTCCCATCATCAATACAAAATGTTATGGTCAGGGCTGCATGGTGGATCATTTGTTGCACTGTTGCCTTGCAACAAGAAGATTCTGGGTTTGATTCCCTGTCCCGGTTCTTTCTGCATGGAGTTTAATTGTTCTGCATTGAAGATTTTATGTAAATTAGGAATAAAAGGATTTATAAAAGGTTCTTGGTCATAGATGGAGCCCCCTCTACCATGGGTCCAGGAGAGCTGATCCAATTTTTCCCACCTCCCACAAGCTGTATTCTTGTTCCAGTTTAAAAAAATAGGTTGTCATATTACAAACACGTCTTTGTTCATAACAACTGACACAGCTGGCTGCTCCTGTGTTGGGATCAGGGGAATTCCTGCAGTCATGCAGCAGCTTAATGAAGGTGGTTTAATGAATTGTCTGTTCAGTACAATAATTGAAGAGCTGTTGTCTTGCTGAAAATAAATGATTATTCATTTATGATACAAAGATAGTGATAGATTATATATGGGATTGAACTAATGTTACAAACGATTATCAAAATGTTCACTTAATGGTTCTTTATCTTAATATTAGGCTTTAAACTGACCCAAGCTCATGTGTAGTTTCATAGCTCCTGATTCAACTCATGTTAAAATGTAATTTAGCTTTAGATTTAAACCTTGACTCTATATTTATTTTATTTGTTTGGGCATCAAAGACCTGATGAAAACATTAACCTTTGAGGAATAAAATGTGGTATGCATGTGAATTACATTTTTATTTTTATTCAATAGATTGTGTAGAACTTCCATACGAAAAAGTCAGATCTACTGTTCATGTTAATGAAACTATGTTGATCCTGCTTGGGTTGAGGTAAGGTCATAAAAGTTCAGGTAAATCTTGTCATGAATCTGTGCGTCAGCTCTGGTCTGATGATCAGATTATTTCCACCTGCCTCCGCTGCTCTACTCTCATCAGCTACACCTGTTCATCTGCCTTTAAAAAACTTTTCAGATCAGAGTCTGACACCAGATTATTGCTCAAGACTTGTGAAGCAGCGGGTGACCAGAGACAGTGTAATCAACTAAAAAGAGACCAAAAATGTGCTCCGACACACAGAGGGTGCGCCTCTGGATTTGACTGAGGACTTAAAAGGAAGCATAGGAGACAAGGGCACAAGAGAATATGGCCTGGCATCTTCAAAAGCATGCTCCATAACAGAGTGTGCTCTGGAATAATAGCTGTTAAAGCAGTGGAATGCCACATCTTGAACTGACCTCTTGTAGAAAAAGATGACAGGTAATGGGTGTTTCTGCAACTATGAAATGCCATTGAGTCATCCCCTGACTCACGCCAGCCCACATGTGTCCATGACACAGCCCTGTGCTCACAAACAGCTTGCAGGATGATGGATGGGAACAGTTTCCTGTGTCAGTGACCAACAACACCACTTATACACATTATGCAGGTGTGGCAACCATCAGTCATACCCACTGCTTTTGAAAAGGCTCTGTGACGTGCCTGCAATGCAAACCCATCAGACACTATATCTGATCTGATTACTTAATAATCTCCATCTGCTCTGCTGCTTTTCTCATCATTAACACTCATTATCTCCACCTGTGCCTCTGCTGTTATAAGCTAGATCAGACCAGACACTGGTGCCAGATTTATTGTCATCCTCATGGTGAGCCTTTCCAGCTTTGTTCCTGTTCTGCCCATCTGTTATGACCTGGATTGTCCCTGAGTGTCTTGATTTAGTCTGAGCCCCTGTTGGATATGTTTTTACCTGTCTGCCTCTGACCCTTTTCTGTCCCCCTGACCACGTTTCCAGATCCTGATTGGAGATTTCCACAGCCATCTGACCCTCTGGTTCAGACCCTCTCGGTCAGGTCAAAGTGGCTCTGATCCCTCCAACATAATGGCCAATAGAGTTCACCTGGATGGTCGTTAGGGAGTTTCTGATGGGTCGTTAGCTTCATTGTTAGAGTGATTTTGGTCACATGCCTCTTTGAATGTTCAGTCAGGTGAAGGTAGGTGAGAGCTAAATCTTTTTGGTAGGGTTCCTAAAAGTGCTTTGTATGTGGGTGACAAGTTATGTCCAAGATCACCTCCTCTGTAAAGGGATGTTTTTTCCAGGTTGACAAAAATGGCCTCTTTGACCCTCCTCTCAAACCATCTGTCTCCATTGGCTAGAAAACAGATGTTGTTGTCCTCATACAAGTGTCCTTTAGTCATCAGGTGTAGGTGGACAGCTGAGTCCTGTCTTGTAGAGTTCGACCTCTTGTGTTGAGCCATGCACCTATGCAGAGGTTGCTTGCTCTCTCCAATGTGGAGGTCTGTGCATTCTTCACTGCAATGAACAGCGTAAACCACATTGTCGGTCTTGTTCCTGGGTGTCTAAACTTTGGGGTGAACCAGTTTCTGTCTCAAACTTCTTCATATTTTGGAATGTAATTGATGTGGTAGAGAATGGCCACTCCATCCTCTGTGAACTTATGGACATTGTCATGGACAGTGGAACAAGGAATACCAAACGTTCTTGACACCACCCTTTAGGATGCACCACTTGCCACCCAGAAAAGAAAAACTAAGGTCTCAATAGTTACGCCAGTCTTGGTTCAAAAGGTTAAAGAGCAAAGACTCTGCCTAGTTTAAATAGCAGGTATGGTGTCCTCCTGGTTAAAGTAGCGATCAAGCACAGGGACACTAAGGTCAACCTGCAGTACTGGGTTCTAGTCTATCTCAGGAGAGAAGATAGACAATTAAAAAAGTAACTTAACAGTATGTCTTGTGAATTTATTTTAGCAATGAAATGTACTAATACACACAAAACGAGTTGCAATAATTAATTAACGTCAATGAGAGGGGATTGTACTTCAGGAGCCTTCAATTCCAGTCTTCAAGATTCAGGGTCCTGCATGTTTTGCATGTTTTCCTTAATAACATACCTTACTCAGAGGACTGCAGTTCCACTACAGCCTGTTAATCACCAATCTATTTACATTTGGTGGGCAGTAGCAGGGAGGCATTTCAAACATGACGGACCCAAAAACCTACACTTAAAGACCCTTCTTTTACATTACTTGAAATTCTAAACCTGCTTAGTTTACAGGACTTTATTTAACTCAACATTTATTGTGAAAGTAGTATAATAGGTGTTATATATAGGAACATTTGTACATTTAATTGTTGTTCATTTCGATAGACCATGAAACTGTAGGTGATTTCAAATATTTCACTGTAATAAAATGTATTTTACCTGAGTATGATGATTTCTAAGCCTGAGATATATGAAATATCTGCATCGACGGTTGAGCCAATTAAATAAACACACAAAACACTACTGAGAAGAAGTTTAACGTTTATTCTTTACTTGCCTTGTGCATCAATTGTCACAGTTGCTGGGAAACAATGCTTATATTGAGTGAGGGGCAGGGACAGCCAAAAAACGTTTCACCTATTTGTATTCATAGCCGATTTCTTCCAGCCTCATTATATTCACGGCCATTGACGGAACCATTCCAGGTAGAGTGGGCCATTCCAGGGACACAGTCGCTGAACTCAGACCCAGCTTAAATGTCCTAGCAAGTTCATAGTTTGAAAGATAGTGGACTGAGTTCAACAGCAGCAACCAAATGCATCCCGTGGTCTCTATCTTATAGTCCAACTCTGTATGTTTTGTACACACCTCGAGTGGTACAAGTTGTTTGTTTAGGCTCTATCTGAGAAAATTGTTACCTTGCAAACAAATGAGATTTGTGAATTTACAAACTCCAAACATTACATCTTGGCAGGAACCCACAGGTACATTTGGCCTTGATACAGAAATGTGTCGGACCAATGAAATGCATTGCCTCTGTATGACATCAACGTATCAACAAGAGGCAATTGACTGTGCCGGTTATAGCTTAAATACCCTCTATTTCGTTTTGAAAAATCTGTAAATAGAGGTAGTTTTTGCCTTTGTGGTTGGGAAGATGTTTGTGCGTTCCCCCAAACCAGATTTGGCAAGAGTTTGATTTATCAATTAATTCAGCTAATTGTTAAACAAATCAAGCTGCTACTGCTGTGATTAGCTAAAAACCCGAAATGGGAGATAGGTTTTCAATCAGCTTGAAGAATTGTACTGAATGTTCATTCCTTTTGTGAATAGTTTCTACGTGAAGCTTTCCAGATCAACACCATGTAGTTCAGTTTGAATTCTACACGATATCAATCTGGCTTTTTCCCAGGTTAGGAAAATTCTTATTGATGGGCCATTTGACTGAGAATATTCACAAATTCTATCTAAACTTAAGTCCACCTCTTTTACTCACATGCTGCCATGGCTTGGAGATTAGTTTCTATCAGGCAGACTCACACTGTGTCATAAATATTGACATCTGTGTAAACAGGCTCTGGTTTTAATCTTTAACCTGCTGTGTACATGCAAGACACCTGCTTTCCTCTATCTGTGTTGTGCGATAATAATAAGAACCAATAACTAACAACCAACTGTTACTACTTCTGCTGACACTTTGTTCCTTAGTTTTAACACAAGTTTTTTTATGTTAATTGTGACTGTAAATCATATAACTTCTACATACTACATAACTTCTGGGGCTAAGAGTCTAATTTTTACATTTAGGGTTATGTTTTTGGGTTTTAGGGCTGTACGGCGTAGCAATGGCTGGCGTTGTTGCCTTGCAGCAAGAAGGTTCCGGGTTCGGTCCTGACCTGCGGTCTTTCTGCATGGAGTTTCCATGTTCTCCCCATGCATGCATGGGTTCTCTCCAGTTACTCCGACTTCCTCCCACAGTCCAAAAACATGACTGGTTAATTGACATCTCTCAATTGTCCCTAGGTGTGAGTGTGAGTGTGTGTGTGCATGGTTGTGTGTTCTTGTATGTCTACTGTATGTGTTGCCCTGCGACAGACTGGCGTCCTGTCCTGGGTGTACCCCGCATTACGCCCATAGTCTGCTGGAGATAGGCACCAGCCTAACCGTGACCCTGACGGATGGTTATGTTTTACCATTTTAAGGAGAGCTGGAATCACATTCAATGTAAACACATAGCATAAATTGATAAATAAAGTTAGTGAAATACTGTATCTTCTTTTCATTTATGTACATAAAATACAGGTTAGAATATTCACTTATTTAAATGATGATGAAATACAAATAACTTTAGCATTAGAAAAATATAAGTATACAAATTTTGGTTGTACACAAGTTTATCTGTTAAGTTTGAAAAAAAAATCAGTACTCAAAAAACCAATTAAGTGAAATCATTCAAAAATTTAAAATCTTATGATGCAAAACAAAACAATTTAAAACCTGAATATCAAAACAGTTTGTGTGTTACACTCTCACAGTTTTACAGTAAAGTATAGCTAATCACTATAGAGATATCTGGAAAAAGGAACATTTAGATGCAAATTATATATACAATCAAGGAACTTCAACTTTCACAGTTTTTTACAATTTAGCATTAGAGGAAATCAGGTTCTTGCTTTAAATGTAAACTTCTATGCTTAGTCATCCTCTGGGATGATTTTTCCCTGCATCTTAACAAAGCCTGCACAGAATCTGAGGATTTCATCCATTTTGTGTGCCAAGTTGATGGGTACAGTTTCTGAGACTATTTTAAAAACTCTGAGTCTCCTGATTACCCCTTCCCTATGTATAAGGACATTTTCTTTTGTTGCAGTTAAATCCTCAAGACAACTGCCATCCTTAGGACAAAGATATTCCATTAAGAGAGATATTAAGTGATGAACTTGTGAATATACCTGCCCCAATAAGCAGGAGGGATGAAAATAAGCCATCAGCGGATAAAAGCAACTAGATACTTTACAGTATCCTTTGAATAATAATGGATGTATGACTCACCTCTAGAATCAAGATTATGTAAGATGGATGCAAGATGGATCTAACCATAAATAAGATAGTAAATAGGTTCATAGTTTGAAATTAGTCTGAGTAAATCCATGCAAAAAAATTACAAAGGTTTCGGGTGTCATATTTAATAAGAGTAAGACATCTCATCTTTATCGGATTTGTATGTAAATTATGGCTCATGTACAAGCTGTTCAACACACTTTTGCCTTCACATTCTTTTAAAGTATAACTTTTTCAGAAAGCACTTCAATATGTTTTGAAACTTTTTTGGAAAAGAATAGAAAAATATCTCACCAATATATTACTATTGAAGCTAAGCTAATGGAGTCGGCAATGTGTTGATATTCAGACATAGAATCAGTCAGCAATTAGTCTTTCTTCTGTACATTTCATTTACAGACAACTGTTATGAATAAAGGTTCTTCAGAGAAAACAATAAAAAAAAGCCTTATTTGAAAAACTTTTATTCATATTGTTTGCTGGCTATCTAGCTTTACATTGTCACATATTGTAAGGACTGATTGCATCGATTAGTGTTACATTGATTAAATCCTTATCCTAAACTGGTCTAACTATTTCACATCTTGGCCAGGATATCCATGTAATAGAAATTCCAAATCTCAATATTATTTTTCTACTTGTAAAATAATAATAATAATAATAATAATAATAATAATAATAATAATAATAATAATAATATGTATATCATGACATGGCGAAGAGAAAAAACACCAGTAACTGGGAGAAATATTGGATAAAAGTGGCAAATCAGAAGGTTTCTCCAAAGGAACTGAAAATGCATAAGAATGCATAAGAGGTTGCAAAGAGATATTAGGAAACACTAAATGAGCAGGTAGAAATTATAACTGTGTTTTAAATGTGACAAAATCTATCTTTACTCACACTTTGTCTGGCTTCAGAGGTAGAGCAAAAGGACAAGTATTTCCTTTCACAGAAAACCAGCAGTCAGCGCTAAAGTTATCCAAAGCTGAAAATGTGTTATGGTCTGATGGAACCAAACCATTGGGCAACAGACCTTTGTTTGTTTCAACCAAACAAAAAAAGGTTTGTTTGGTTGAAAATCAAAAGGCATAGTGTTCATCACCAAACGCTCAACACAATGACGCACTCTGCTTTTTATTGTGCCACAATCGGTAAATCCAGGTGTGTCAGGAGCTAAGCCACCAGGCAAATAAAACCATATACGTACACAGAATGTTACATAATGTAATAAAAACACCAGTATTTGAAAAGTTAAACTGCAAAACAGGAAAACATCTCAGAAAAGAAAAAAACTTTGCAGTAATTGAATACTCACATAAAGAAACGTTGAAAAATGTTCAAGTTAAAAACAATAAAACAGCAGCCAGTGAACGGAAAGATGGAAAAGCTGTGTGCGCTGGTGGTCCTCAAGGTGCAGGATTCATGCGACGCTGTGTGATTCCTAGTGGCTGCCAGCCTGGGCTTGGGCCTCCTGGCTCTGTGGGGTCCTCGGTGCGGGGGTTACACCCTTGAACCTCGGACCCCTTTGCTCTCACCCGGGATGCCTTGGGCACCTCGTGGGACCTTGGCACTATGGCCTCTAAGGTTGCACCCCTCATGTGCCAAACCTCAAAGGGATCCTGTTGGATTGAAACATCTTTAACCCCCTAGAGTCCAGTGTATAATGTACAATGTAATGTAATCTATCACTATGTGCATAAAATACAGGCAATTCCTCAGACATTGGCTGTCACTCTTCTTGCAGTATTTCCCTGATTCTTTGCTTTTTGCAGCATTTTTGTTGTTGTTTGTGCAGATGGTCTTGACTGTATAAAAAAACAAAAGAAAAAGGTAATTTGCTCAGTGGGGGGAAAGTGTCTAGCTGGACTCTGAGGGTGGAAGCTGTTTAGTGCTGGGGCTTTGTCAGCAGCATCCTCTGTTCTCCAAGCCTCAGAATTTATGACTGGCGCAACCAGGTGGGACCACCTGACACCCGTCGCCTCGGGTTTTACATGGCCTATCAACACAATTTAGAAAACTGATGTATAGTTTGAGGTCGACATTGTCCAAACAAGTTGAAACAGTGACTCATCAACACTGAGTTCTGCCATTACACCAGGTGTTAGTCAGTGATGTCTGTTTGACACGCCAGTGTTTCATTCAACTCCAGAGGGTTAAACAAAAGAAGACACAAGAATGAGCGATCGTCTTTACCTGCAGGTGGAGAACCATCACAGAGCTAACTCTGAGTGAGTCTGGTTCAACATCGCAAATTTATTCAAAAAGGGAGGCCCTAGTTTACAATGGAAAAACTTTGAAAGAAGTAAGAAAGGAAGGAGGAACACAGCTGCATATCTTCACACGATTGGTAAACAAGATTTTCTTAGTCTCACGGCCACCTTGACCCTCTACAAGTTAATAAGATGTCCAACATTGATTAACTGCAGGTTTTTGTCCTGGAGTCTTCCTGCCAAGATTCTTCACACCAGACTGCTAGTGTTCTTATCCTAACACAGACACATAAAGAATTTTGGTGCATATAAAAATGAGTTCCTGTAGTTGTGACGGTGATGTAACAATGAGGGGATGTGTGTCATGATCCGTGGTTTTCTTGTGTTATTTTTGAGCTTCCTGCTGTCTGTGACATCCTGTCCTCTCCTTATTGCCCCCAGCTGTGTCTTGTTTCCCTAATTACCTCCCTGTGCATTTAAACCCTCCTGTGTCTCTTGTTGGTTGTCGGGTCCTAGTCTGAGATAGTCTGAGTTAAGTCTGCATTAGTCTGTGATCGTCAGAGTTTTTCGCCAGCCTCTCTTATGTCCAGCGCTACCGGTGTTTAACCCAGGATTCAGTTAAGCCGTACTGCCTGGTCTGAGGATTTTTCAGTTTGCTGTACTTTTTGGATTATTTTCATCATTAAAACCTTCGTTTACACCGCATCCTGGTTCCTGCCTCTGCCTCACCACCTCCACCACAACCGTTCCCTGACAATGTGAAGTCGCCTCTATAGATTTAAGAGTAAATACTTATGCTAAAAAGTGTATCTACTACTACTATATATTAACTGTCATTTCTAAAAATCATCTAAGCAAAAAAGTAGATAGAAACACTACAATTATTACATTATTTTAACAGGTCCATACAATAAATGGTGTGTGTCTGACATACTCATGTAATGCAAGATCTAAAATAATATTCATTTTTAATTTATACATAGCCAATTCACAACACTTGTCATTTCAAGGCACTTTACAGAGACAATTTAATCAAATCACACAGTCACATTGGATCAGTTTTCTATCTAAGGAAAACCAACTGATTGCATCGACTCATTGACTTGACAGCAATCCCTCACACCAAGCATGCATGTAGTGAAAGTAGAGAGAACAAAACGGCCTTTTTAAGGCTCTAGAGGCTTTTATTTTGTGTTTTTCAAAGTATCAACAGGAAACAGCAGTAGAGAGGGGGGAAGTTATGCAGCAAAAGTCATCAGGCTGGGATTCGACCTTTGACTGCATCATGGACCAAAGTCTCTGTATATGGGTTGCACGCCAATCACTGCACCAATGCTGCACACCTAAAAGCTCCTTTTTTTTTTTTTTGCAGTGTCCTGTCTGGCCATGTGGCAATAAGAATAATTATCTTGGTGCCAAATAGAGCCCAACAGCTTTTGCTTTCACAAGTGGAGCAGTAGGGCTATCGCCATAGTGTTCCACTTGTTTTATGCATATAAACTTTATTATAATTATATAGGGTCATTTAAATATTATATGAACACCGCAATGAGAGTACAACAGGAAAGATAGAACAGAAAAAAAGGAGAAAAGATGAAAAAGACAGGAGATAAAAGGCAGACAACTTATATGGTACGAGACATACAACAAAGTAACACCTAGATACTATCGCTGAAGCTTAAGTAGCATTATTTAATC
>JAUZNJ010033433.1:0-13167 GCA_034780135.1 Jordanella pulchra
TGTATGCTGATGACACCATTGTTTACACATCAGACAAGAGCAGTACTGTCGTCAGTGAAAAACTAAAGAACAGCTTGCAGAGATTATCATCATGGCTGAAGGATTCATGTTTAACTCTTAATACAAAGAAAACAAAATGTATTTGCTTTTCAATCAAGAAAACATCATTACAGTCATTGAATATTCAGATCAATGGGGACCCCATAGAGCAAGTATCACAAGAAAAATATTTAGTAATAATTCTGGATGCTCAATTAAATTTTAGGAGCCATGTTGATAAAATAAGCTAACTGTTAGATCAAATATAAACTGTTTCAAAATTGTTAGAAACCGCTTAACACTTCACTTTGCAGAAATATTTTTTAACTCGATGATCCTTTCACATTTTTCCTATGGAGCTACTGTCTGGTCTCAGACTAGTCAGACCACACTCAGACCATTAGCATGTCTCTATAATTGGGCTCTGAAAGTTTTATATCAAAAGCCAACCAGATTCCATCATTGTCACATGTTGGCTAAATTTGGCATTTTGGATTTTTCTAATTTTATAAATTATAATCTTTTAAAATTCATTTTTAAGTGTTTAAATTGATATGCACCTAAATCATTAAGTGATTGCATAGATAGACTGCAGGACAATAGCAAATCTACTAAAGCAGCTTCAAATGGAAATTGTAAGGTCCCCTTTCGAAGAACCACTTTTGCTCAAGGAGTTCTGTCCGTGAGAGGATCTTCAGTTTGGAACTGAAAGATGGAAAGTTGGAAAGTCTGTAACCAGTTTTAGTATGTTTAAGAAGCAAAACAAAACTCTGGTTATGTCAAAAACAGAACTGTAGTCACTTTTGATGTTTTATGTTTTACTGTCTGTTTGATTATTATTTTCAGAGGTATTTTTTATTTTTTTTAAAAGCCCATCTAGGGACAAGTGCTGCGAATTAGCTTTTGCTATTGCACTGTGACATAAACACAGGACTGCTGTTTTTTTTCAGTTTGTCTACGTCGCTGTATGTCTGTCCCTATCAAATAAACTAATAATAATAATGTTTGAACTAAACCCTTATTTCAGCAAGGAACAGATCAGTTAAAACTAAATGAATTAATTCACACATCCCATAATGTCACAGGACTTGTCGCTGTCAGATGTTACAAGCTTGCGCTGTCCTCTTATTTAGAGACTGTGCATCTCGCTCATCTCTTCTACTCTGACACAGCAACTTCAAACTGTGACCAGCTTAAGAGCAATGTGGTTTCTCCATAGTCTGCACGCAACATTCCTTTCCTCAATCATCAGACGCTAAAGTCAAAGACATTTGCAGAGAAAGCTTTGCATAGTACAGGTCATATAAAATGGGAATATTTGGTCACATTATCATGAGCACTCATTTTGTAGCTAAAACTTACTGCGTTGGAGCTTAGCGACTGATTAGCACAGTACATCATTGCTCATGTAAGTAAATTGTGCTTTTTTCCGGTTCGGCTTGAACCTCCTACTCCCGGAAGATGCACAGCTGATTCTGATGATAGAAGCTCAGCAAAAGCCTATTAATTAGCTATCAATGGAAATCAGCTGCGCTAAGGCAGGCAAAGCTTTAAAACCTGCTGGACAGTGGCCCTTGAGGGTCGACTTTTGGCAGGCTTGATAAAAGCCCTTGATTATTTCAGCTTCAATGCACTGCTTGAGAAGCTGCCATAAATGTAATCTTATCTGATCCGATTTATTTATTGCATTTGTTGGGGTAAAAATTTATGTAATTCCTCATTTGGACACTGGATGTCACACTATTTTGGAAGTAGTAGATAGATGTATGTAATTTTAAGGCCCAGAACCATACTGCATATAAATAAGATGTATGACTAAGTCATTTCTGGACAGGATATTTCTAATTCTGGCCAATTTGTCCAAGTAAAAAATCTAATCCTTAAAACCTGTTGAATACATAGTTTAAAAAGACGTTTCTTGGACAAATACAACGCCGAGATTTTTTATTTTATTAACAGGGCAAATTTATACCAATAAAGAGAATATAATGGGATTGCCTGTTCAAGCAAAGACTTCAAGGTGTTTTGTAATTCAGAAAGAAATTTGCTGTAGATAAGTCTTGAGGCCCGATATTGATTTGAACAGTGAAGGATAAAATAATCTATGTTTATGAAACAAACTAAACTGCAACTACCTCTGGTTTATCTAAAATGCTGCACAAATCTTCTACATGAACACATTTCTATAAAAAATAACAGTAACTGTGAAAGCAATTTTAAATACTGAACATTGTGCATTTTTTTTCATATAAACATTTCACTGATTTACAAGGTAGAGGACTAATTCAATACCTTTCCATATTAAGCTTTGTGGTTCGTCAGGTCGGCTGATCAGGATTTTTACATAGAGATGCAAATCTTCTGAGATAAAACTATTTCTACTTCTGTAAAATACCTCATTTCTAGTTTCGGATACATCTAACTGAATGTTTTGTGCAGAATCATCTATAACTGATGATTTGATGCCCAATACAGTTGAAAGATGCAATTTGAAATTTTTCATATTTCCACAAAATTAGCTCAGTAAAGCTAAACACTTAACAAATGTGTATGTATTTATTTGCACTAAAACAGAGGAACAAAAATTAAACGTGTCATTATTTTAAGATATTTTTTCTAAAGACAAATCTTTTAGTACCTCTAGTTTAATATATATAAAAAAAAAATGTGCAATGGTATAGAAATAACTTGAATCTGAAAAAAAAGTAAAAATTAATAAACATTCATAGAAAATGAACAAAAGAAAGTCAGACATTGCCTCTAGACCATGCAATGGCTGGAAATAACTTGTTGTTAAAAACAAATCATTAAACAGCCAGACCTGGAATTTGGCAAACTATATGTTGACAAGCCACAAAGTTTCTGGGAAAATGTCCTATGGACAGATGAGACACAAATTACACTTTTTTGCTAAAGCACATCAGCTCTATGTTTAAAGGTAAAAAAAATGAATATATAAATAAAAAACACTGCATCTACTGTGAAACACGGATGAGTTTCGGTTCTGTGCTGGAACTGTTTTGCTTTATCTTGCACAGGGTGTATAGAATATCTAAATGATACAATGAAATCTCAAGGCTATCAGGGGATTCTAGAGAGAAATGTGCTGCCCAGTGTCAGAAAGCTTGGTCTGTGTCGCAGGGCACGGGTCTGCAACAGGATAATGACCCAAAAACACAGCTAAAAACAGCAAAGACTGGCTAAGAGGAAAACATTGGACTATTCTGATGTGGCCTTCTACGAACCCTGACCTAGATCCTATTGAACATCTTTGGAAGGAGCTGAAACATCTGAAAAGAGTCTCAAATCTGAGACAAGTGTAATAGTTTGCTCATGAGTGGTCAGCCAAAATACCTGCTGAGAGATAAAGAGGTCTCACTGACAGTTACAGGAAATTTTTGATTGCAGTCATTGTCTCAAAAGGTTGTGCAACAAGATATTAAGTACAGCATCATTTTTGTCCAAGCCTGTTTCATCAGTTTACTTTTCAAAGTTATCTGTTGAAGCATAGTTAAAATTCAATGTCTGACTTTACTTTGTTAATTTTCAGATATTTCGATTAATCATTACTAATACTTTTGTCAGATTCAACTTGGCATCAATGTGACCACTTTGGGTTTTTCTATTACTAAAGGAGTGGAACCAGCAACTGTGCTTATATGTGATTATTTGTTTTTTTGTTTTTTCTTTTAATTATTATTTAACTGTTTGACAGCAATACATTTTTGATATACTGAATTTGTTTCGGTTTTTTTAAATATAAAGCACAATGATCAAATGATAATAAATAAAGGTATGAATTATTTCAGTTCTCAACTCTTTGTAACTGAATTTATACAAAATGTGTTATTTTCATCTATAATGGATTTGACATTTTTTAACTATATTTTTATCTGTGTATACATACTTTATTGTTTTTGAGAATCAAATTGTTTTTGTACAATTATTTTTGTACAATTTCTGTACAATTATTGATATGTTCAGTAATTTTTTTTTATTTACTAAAATAGATTCATGTGTTTATGAGAATAAAGTCAAAATATTATATCTACATTACAAGGATAAAGTCATAATATTATGAGAAAAAGTGAGTACTACAAGAATGATGACATATTACAAAAATAATGAAACATCCAGCTTTTGTGTAAACTCTTACAAGAAATAGCAGTCCCCCTTATGTTAAAATGCTGGGATCAGACTGAAGCCGAAGTTTTGTTGGGCTGAATTTGTCAGATTATGACTTTAGCAATATGTGGGGGAAAACCTGAGAATTTTTTTTTCTTATTAATGAGTATAAAAGGATTAATTATCATCAAATCACAAACTGTGTTTTAAAGAACATATAATCATTGTAGAATTTAGATAAAAAATGCACATCTTAGAACTTTTGAAACAAATTTGAGTGTTGCTAACTTACAGTAATACCTAATAGTCGCAGTATTGCAGTATCCCTACTGTGGCAAAAGGGTTTATGTGGCACTCTGATTCTTTTTTTTTCCCCCCGCTTACTAAAAATGTTACATAAATCATTTTAAACGGGTGAAGTATTCTTCAACACTTCAAGCCCCACAACCAGTTTATGAGCAGATTTTAACAAAAACAAATTTTTTATTCAAAACCTATCTTTATTTTCAGAGCAAATGATAATTCTTACTTTACTTGAGAAAGTCAGCATGTGCTCATAGCATGCCCATTCCTTCCTTCCTTGCATTAGCAAATATTTGTATCAAGAATGAGTTTGTTTGAAACTTAAAGAAGTTCTCTAAATGAAAGTTCCTTTTTTAAAAGATTAAGTTTTTTTGTTTTTTTTATGCTTTTTATGCATCCGTAACAGGGGGTGACAGCAATTTGTCTGTAGTATGAGAAACCCAGTCATGTTGGTGTTATAACATGTGAAATGCAGTGTTTTAAAATTAAATATTAAGTGTACTATGTATTTAAAATGCTTTATTGTTATCACAGGTATCATTTTAATTCCCTCTTTATATCAAGTTCGTTTAGCATTAGAAAAATTACACTGCAATATAAAACGTTCAAATGACCTGTAACCTACATTTCTGAATAGCATGAGTCAAATCATTACAATATATAGGAGAACTGTTGAGTGACTGAATAAATGGCATGAGTTTAACATCATAGAAGAGGCATTTAAATTCTTACAAAAACAAGCCACAGTTATGGTAGCTGTCCTTGTAGCTGCATGACATCAATATCATTGCTTAGAAATTCACTGACACATAGCATCTGATGAAAAAAAAAACAGAACAAACAAAAACAAACTGTTTTCCTGTTTTTAAGTGCCAAGTCTGATTTCTATTAGTTCATTTTTTATACACAACAGACACTTTTTTCTTTTCTTAATATGAGATTCACAAAACAATCAGCTCTGAGGATGAGGATGTAAGAAAAGGAACATACAAACTGTGTTTAGCTGTGTGAGACATGTATTTTTCCCCCTTCAGAGTCACTGAGAAATTAATGTTGGGAACTAGGCTGAGGCATCAAAGACCAACAGCCTATTTGACCTGCATAGAGCCCCACTGTGGGGTATAATGCAGCATTGTACATCAATTACTTAAAAACCCATTCATGCAGACACTAAGTAGATGCATAGGACGATAGGGATGTGGGAAAGGTACAATTTACAATACTGCCTTTGGCCTTTAAGACTAAACAACTTACAGAAATATAGAGATATTTAGAAACAGAAAACATTAGATGAAAGTCTGTCAGGTTAGAGAAATACAAACCAAATATTTGTATTACTTTAATGGCCCCCTTTGTTGTTCCATAAAAATAGTGTTGCTAAAAATAAAGGGTAAAAGAAAATAACATAATTTATTAGTTTAGTCCATGAAAAAGCTCCAGTTTTAGACATTCATTTGTTTGACTTATATCCTCTGCATTTTTTTCTATGCTAAAAGTAGAATAATCAGAAAAGCCCCATTTTAATGCACATCATGTCAGTACTTTCGAAAAATTACTTTCAGAATCAGCCCTTGCAGAGACGAGTCAGGCAACTGCTGTAAGCATTACTAAATCAGCCCTAAACACTACACAAACCAATAAGAAGCATCTCAAAAACCTAGGGAAATAATACAAATTGCAACGGATAACAGAAAATATATATTTTTTTAACAGTTGTTATTATGCTGAATGTCAACTATGCCAGTCGAACAAGTAGGGAATCATGTACATTACATATGAAATAAACATGTTCAGATGTGCAACAGCAAAAAAAAACCAAAACATTGGAACTGTATAAGAAATACAACCAACACCAGCAAACACAGAGTTAAAATCTTAGCCGCAGAAAGTCACTGCAGTCTAAAAGCATTTGGCTGATAGCTACTGAACAGAACAATGTATCTGTGCCATTTTGCTGCTATCTGACAAATGTGATGTTATCTGTAATTAATTTATGGAATTCTATTTTATTGCATGTTATATTTGGCACAGTAAAAACAAGAGTTTTTTTTTTTATTTTGCACTTAAAAAGTGGTGCCTTAAAGGAGAGAGTTTTCCCAAAATGTGCTGAAAACAAACTAAATGCCTCTTTACTTACATTAAACAATATCACTTTATATCATTCAAAAAAGCAAATTATTTTATTTTTTGAAATATAAGTCACAAGATAGTAAAAATAGTTTCAAATTGCTTTCTTTTTTCTTATATTCTGCATTTTTACCACTGCTTGGCTGTAGTTTCAATCATATATATATTTTATATTTATATGTGTTCATAGCCATATATAACATCTGTTTTGCACTTCTGTACAAAGAAAGTTAATATCTTGCTCTTTGTGCATCACATGAACGTATGAGCAGAGTTGTGGACAGAGTCATAAGTAAATCTACAAGAAGTAAGATTCATATTTGGGTTTCTTGAACTTTCTCCTTGCCATGAGAGGTCATTATGACATAGGGATCAGCAATAATACTGATGTGGCTGTGATGCTGTCTTACTGAGCGATGGAGAGAGTTGTTTTGGGTCCAGTGGGCCCCATAGCTCCCTTGTCGGGATGAAGAGGAAGAAACATACCCAGGTTTAAATGTGTTGCTGTTGTGTTCCACCAAAGTTGGCAGTACCAAACCTGTGTCATCAGAGCCACTAGATCCGGATGTAGGAGGAGGAACAGGTGGAACCTCTTCCTCCATTTGTATGATTTCTATGGTCCTTGCTGCAGCCACAGTACTTCTCTGCTGATGCCTCTTACGCAGTTTATAGAATGCTATCAACATGGCAGCTGCTAGTAAGGTAACAGCTACAAAACAGCCAATGATGATTTTTGTGGTTTTCATCATTTCATCCAGACTGGCAGGAGGACCACTAGGGATTTTGGCTGTGGGGACTGAAACCTGCCTTGGAGTTTGTGTATTTTGAAACAGCACAGTTGGTGTAGAGATAAAGACAGGTTGAAAAACAGAGGGTGAGGCAGGTAACGTGGGCTTGGGCTTAGGAGTCTCCTCTACTGTAGGTCCCAACACTTCCACTGTTACGGTTGTAAAGTAGGATAGATTAGATGTGTTAAGTTCAGCATTGCTGACATTTAAATAAGCAGAAGCATTGGAATTTCCTGCCATGTTGCTCACCATGCAAGTGTAGATTCCTGTGTCAGATGGGAGGACATTGGAAAAGTTCAGAGTTCCATCGTTGAGAACAGATATCCTTGGATGAGCTGAACCATGAGTTAATACAGTCCCATTTGGGAGAAGCCATCGAACAGAACTCATGGCTGCTGTACGACACTTCATTTCTGCCACCCTTGCAGCAGAGATATTCAGATCTCTTGGAGCATCAAGTATTACTGGTGCTGAACACTGAAATACCGTTTGATCAACTTCCACTAAGTATCTTCCCCTCATTTGGATTGGAGTGTGACAGCGTCCACAACAGGTAGAATTTGTGGGAATATTTTCTCTGAGCCACCAGGAGAGCCAAACAACATCACAATCACAGCGCCAAGGGTTGTGGTGTAGATGTAGCTCCACCAGATACCGTAAAGGGGTGAATAGGTTATGGGGAAGGGATGATAAATTATTATGGGCAAGATTTAACTCCACCAAAGCAGTAATATCATCAAATGCATTCCTCTCAATGATTGTAATGGCAGAGTTCATAATCCAAAGTTTACGTAAGTTCTTAAGCCCAAGAAACGCCCCAGGCTTTAGCTCTGGGAAAACATTTTCAGAAATCTCCAACTCTTCCAATCCCAAGAGAGGTGACAAATTTGGAAATTCCCTCAGACTGCACATCCCTAAATTCAGGTACTTGAGGTTATGAAGGCCCTCAAAAGCCCCTTCAGAGATATACTCCAGTTTCCTTAGCTCTCCCAGGTCTAGTCTCATGAGTGAAGGAACTCTGTTAAAGGCATACGAGGGAATGCTCTCTATTGGGTTGTTTCTAAGCCAAAGTTCTCTCAACTTTGAGAGATATTCAAAAGCTCCACTTGGTATGACTGTTAGTCTGTTGTCAAACAACTCCAGGGTGTTGAGGCTGGTCAAACCATTGAAAGCCCCCACTTCAATTTGCCTGATTGCATTTCTGCCCAGCTGTAACACCTCCAGATGATGCAAATGTCTAAAGGTATCAGCTTGTATAGTCTCTATGCTGTTTTCCATCAGGTTCAGGTACCTGGTGTTGGCTGGGATGTTTGGAGGAACCCTAATCAGGCCTCTGCGTGTGCACACCACCTTGCTGAGCTGGTTAGTGCAGGAGCACACACCTGGACAGTTCTGTGGGATTGATGAGCCTAAGTCGGGGCCTGTGGACTGGCACATACTGAGAGCAAGCACCATTAGGGAAACCACGGCGAGCAGGGCTGTGTTCCAGGTAGACTGCACATTAACCTGGGCCAACGGACTCATGGTGTGAAGGGCTCATTATTCTGCATGGTGGGGGGAGATGGGACACGACGAAGGAAAGACCACCCTAGCCTGGCTGGAGCAGCCCAAGGCTCCCACTTTCCATCGACAGTGCACGAAGATGCTGCATCAACATTTTTGTGTGAAGGAATTAGGGTGGAAACAGGCAGAGAAAGAATGAGAAAGGTTATTCTAACAAAAATAATCTGAGATGCAGCAAATCAGCAATTAAACAAAAAGGTTGAGTTGCATTATTAACTTACCTCATTAGTTTAAAGGTGCTCCTTTTTTTCCAAAAGTTAAAACCAACAACTGTGTGTCACATTTACTGATAAATCCTTCCCATGAAATAATAGAAGATAAAATCTTCCTTGTCCTTGTCTTTAAAAGAAGTGCAGTGACTCTATTAGCCAATGACATAAAATAACTTCTAAAATTAAAAACATAAAGAAGTTTAGAAAACACTTAACACAAAAGGTAAGGCCATGAAATCTTAGCAGGTGCTTGAATCCTTTCTTCTTCCACTGACTCCCCTCCTACCAGGCTGCAGATTCCAACATGCAGTCGGTAAAATCACAATAATCCATTACGTAGCCAATTGCCACAAAGGACGAGAAAAGAACAGACTAAATGAAATTAAAGAAAAAAATCCCATTCTCTGTCAGCTCCTGGTGCATGTGTTGGCTCGTTTGTTGCTTTCCAGTTTGGGTGAGAGAGCTTCCTTACTGTGACTTTGCCAAGGGCTTTCGGTTGCTTATTAGCCCTGTTTTGACAGAGACTGGGAGACAAAAAAAGACTAAAGAACTCCTGGCATAGTCATCATGCTTTTCGCCCATCCTCTGCATTCCTCTTGCCTCCTCCTAACATTAGGCTGGCCCCGGTCAGAGCAGCTGCATGCTGCCGTGTGCACAGTTAGCAGTAATCCGTCTATTCCTCCTGGGGGGAGGGGGGTAGAGGGTGGTGGGAGAGATGGTGGCGTTCTGTGGAGGTGGGGGGGGGGGTTACGCTGCACTGTCGGAGCTTTGCAAAAGGCTGACAGAGAAGAGAGGGAGAAATAGAGAGAGAGAGACAGAGAGAGAGAGAGAGAGAGAGAGAGAAAGAGAGAGGAAAAATCACTCTTGTCGTCTTTTGTAAAAAGAGATGGGAAAAGATGACGCCGAGAGGATAACAGTGGAATTGGGTTCCGTATCTGCATCCATAAAACACAAGAAATGGAAATTCTTTTCTCCGATCTTTTTTTTGTCCCCTAGTCTGTCTCCTGCAGTATCCCTCTGCTTGCTTTAATATTTCTTTCTCCAGGGCTGAGGTAGTAAGTTGTGGCAGT
Organism: Jordanella pulchra; assembly: GCA_034780135.1. NCBI lineage: Eukaryota > Metazoa > Chordata > Actinopteri > Cyprinodontiformes > Cyprinodontidae > Jordanella > Jordanella pulchra. Next base: position 10,228 of record JAUZNJ010033433.1, read on the forward strand.
TAGCCATGTGTGGGGCCGTCAGACTTGATGCTGGCTGGTGGACTACTGCAGTAGTCAGGATAGCACAGAGAGAGAGGGAATGAGGGAGCTTGAAAGAAAATTAGAGGAAGAATTCCTGATGGATCTGAGGAAGAGAAAAATTGTGTGTGGAAAGCAGAGTTTGCGAGAGAGATGGCAAGCCACACGAGCAATCTCAAAGCTAGCTCACCGTCACAGAAACAGCAGGAACAGCATTCTTATCCTCATCTCTTCTTGTTTATTCTCCAATCTCTCTCTTTTCTCTACCCCCCTTCCAATGTGTCTCGGTGTTGCAGGCAGCTAAGATTCTTGCTCTGCCCCCTCCCTTTGTCCTTCAGTGGGAACGTGAATGTACTGCTGACGCACTCCTCTCAGCTGCTCAGCCAGGCTCAGAGCAGTGCATAGGTTTGATGCAGTGTTCCTGTGTATTAACACATCCAACCTTCCCATCTTCCCCTCTCCCTAACTTTACTGTAACTATCTCCTCTCCTTCTAAGTACATTTCTTTCATTCATCTTCCTTGCCTAAACTCTTCCATGCCTGTTCCCCTTCACACTTAGTTGCTGTCCATTTAAAAGCTCTCTCTACAGCCAGTTATTAAAAGTGTAACCCACAAATTCAATGCATCACAGAGAAATAAATAGTTAGACTTTGAAGGCCAGCATCTGAATATCTTTCTGTGATTTGTCCCAAACTTAAATTCGGCAAAGAACCAGATTTTCCACATCAGCAAAGCTGCTCTTTCTAACCTCCTGCAAGTCAAAGCTTGCTCCAAAGGTGCCTGGTGCCACAGCATCTAAATACAAAACCAGAACTGAGTTGATTGATTCATTTGACTCCTCAGATGACTAGAATTTGTTATTTGAGTGAGTATTTTGTTGGTTAGCTAGGTCAGAAGGTCTGTGACATCATAGGGCACTGAAGACTGAAATGCTGACTATATTTCTGTGTCCACAGGGCAGTCTTCTCTTCAGAAAGGAGTAAGATTAAAGAGTTTGTACACTGCTAACAACTACAAAAATGATAGAACAAAGGAGGAGAAAATACTTACCCATGAAAATATATGTGGGTGTGTCTTTGTGTGCTGGAGGCGGGGGTGGGGGGTAGGAGACCCATCCATGTCCTTGATAAAGTGCATAAGGATTCTATTGAAGTAATAGAACAGAAAAGTAGACAGAAAAAATCAGACAGGAGATGAGCATACCATAGTTGTCCATTTTTTTAAAGTTCTACTGCAGACATGTCCCTACCAAATTCGCCCTAACAGGTACAGTCCCCACAAATATTTCATACATCTGTCTCATTTGTGGAGGGGGTTAGCAGCTGAGAACTCACTGTAGAGTTCCAAGCATTTTCAGTCATGAAAAAAGTACATGTGTACTTTTTTCCTCCTTTTATAAGAATATGTTCCTTTTTTCTTAATGTGAGCACACAGGGTTGTTAAAAACGTGCTGCTGAAGATTCCACTAGATATATGGAATCTTGAGGTCTGATAAATGATAAATGTCTGATAAATCATAATCTCTTTTAAGTTAGGCCAAATATGGCTAATGTTCTCCTTACTGACTACAAGACAACAACAAAAAATTAAACTCTGCTCCCCATCAAGATAGCGTAGGTTTACAGTTAGAATAGGTTCAATATTTTTAAAATATTTACTTAAAAATGTGACATCAAGAATCTAATTTTTATATTATATTGTTATCTTGTTTTGTAATGAAAAAAAATCATTCACTTCCCTTATTGTCATAGTACAAAGCCGGCTTTGTACAGTGACAATAAGGGAAGTCTAAAGTCTAAAGTCACATCTAAAGTCTAAAGTTACATACATAGGATACACAATGGTAATTTATATTTATGAATTAGAAAATGAGAAACATCTTCACATTATGTAATTTTTAGTACAGAGTACAGAAGCAGGGGAAGCTATCAACTCACAGCTGAGACAGGCTGGCTGTGACTATGACTGACAAAATAAATTAAAACCTGTCTGACAGTATAATTTTACAGTAAAGATGTGTGTCTGCTAAGAAACATTTAACACTCATTATATCTTGTCTGTTATGTGTAGTTCAGCAGGGTACTGGAATACTTAAGCTAGCCAATTCAGAGACAGTTATGGATTCCGACTCACAGGTGAGACAGACTTATAGAATATAAATATAAAAACCTAAATTTAAACCATGACCCGGAGCACAGAAAATAGAGTATAAATCAGTCAGTGGATGATTTGAAAATTAACTTCCTTGCTTAGACATCAGCTGTCAGAGATGTGAAACAAAAACTAAATCTGTGATGATGGTGGAAATGGGAAATGAATAATGCAGTCTGGAGATATGATTTTGTTGCTGGTGAAGAGTGATGGAGGAAGGTTTTCACCAATACAGAGGAATACTAAGGAGAGAATTTGTACAATTTAATAAATGATCTTAAAAATGCTCAGTTGAAAGGGGTCAAATTAGCTGCCAGTAGAAGAAAGATATTATGTATGCAAAGGAAGGACAATCTTTCTGGTTGAAATGGTTTACATATCAATTAATCCTTTAGAAAAGAAGCAAAAAAATACATAAGCCATATTTGAGACCTGTCATAACCTGGATATGTAATTCAGTAGGGTAAAAAAATACTTATGCCAGGCATTTTAGGGACAACCACGAAGTTGGAATCACAGGTGAGATGACGCAAAAAAAGTAAAATACATTTAACTAAAGATAAGTGCCAACTTACCTAGCAAGTAAGATGAATTGTTGTGAGATTTGTGAATTCACAAACTCCCCAAAATATATCTTGCCAGGAGCCAGCATACTGCTCCATACTGAAATGGTTTGAACCACTGAAATCAATTGGAAACTTCTCATCAGAGAGGTCAAAGGTCACATGTGGGGTACCCCAAGGCTCAATCCTAGGACCCCTTCTTTTCAA
>JAUZNJ010033434.1:0-13166 GCA_034780135.1 Jordanella pulchra
CTCTGTTTTCTCCTGCATCAGTCAGAACTGAAGAAGTCTCTTGGATGAGAGGAGAAACGTCTTCTAGAAAACTACACATCCAGTTGCCTAAACTGAACTTTCCTAGCTTGACAATAAAAACTCCTAACATGACTTGTGCAATATACCCCGATTTGACTTACTGTAGCTATCAAACCAGTAGGACCAAGATATCTCATCATTTAAACTAGTTTAACTGCATTAGGTGATACAAATCATAAATATGAATGAGCAGCTAAAGGGGAGAGAGATCCTGCTATGGAATGGCAACAGGCAGGGCATCTAAAAACACCTTCCACTGAGTTTTAAAGTTGCCTAGGATCATACAGATTAGACTGAAGATCAGACCACAATTTAACAACATTTTCTTTTGTTTTTTTTTGTTTTTCTTTTTCACTTCAGACATTTCAAAATAACAGAATATAGAGCTGCAGTTATAATATCATGATACTGTAAAACGTTAGTATCTTTGATTTAAAAGTTAAAGGCTGAGAGACTGGATTTATTTTGAAGCTATGAGATCTGCTCAATTATTTCATTTTGAACCGAAATGCATTTTAAGCAAAAAGATAATAAATAATGAAATAATTACACAAGGCCATATGTCCAAACCACAGTGGGTTATGAAACAGGATCAAGATCCCAATAAATTCTTTAAAAAAAGTGATGCACTTACCACAGATTTAGACCGAATGATTGCTCTCATTGCTTGAACAGAATCTAAAGGCAATAAGCTCAATTTACGTCTAAAGTTAAAAAAAAAACAAAAACAAAACAGTACCACACATGTAAATAAATTTATGTGTGATGTTAGTTTCATGCTGTATCAACATTAATTTGAAATTATACAAGCATTTCTTATTTAAAACGTCTCCATAAATACAATGTAAGCATCAAGAAATAGTGTTCAAATCCGTTTCTAGCTTCCTCTCTTTATTGGAGTCACTGAATCTTCCAGTCAAGCGTGGAGCTGTCAGCCATCCTCTGGCAGGTCAGCAATACAAAACTCTTCCATCACAGGGGAAACCACCCCATGTATTAGAGGTGCATATTCACTTCATCGTGTTCAAAGCCAGTCAGTTCTCGCTCTATTTTCACATTTTTCACAGTTTGTAACTCCATGTAGCCCCGGAGGGCCAAATATCATTTGTGGGAGCAACTTCACCAGTGTAGTCAATAATTCCAGCTCAAGTGGAGCTTGTAAACCCTGTAACAGAGCCAGTACATAGAAAAGACAGATGCACGTATGGCGGAGCTTTGGCAGCAGGGCCCGAACCCCAGGGGCTGAAGGCTGCAGATCTTTGATATTTGGTATCTTTTATTTTCCCTAGAAGGCGCCAATGATTAAAGAAATGATGATAAGAGTCATGGTTTGTGAAATCAATTAGATAAGAGTTTATTATAAAGAAAAAAAATGGATCGTGGCAGCACAAAAGGAACTAGATAAGAAACATTTGGATAAGTGAGAAACAATAGGATTAAATCAGTGATAGTTGGATTTAGCTGCAGTTGTAGTTTAGGATGCAATACAACAGTAGGCTAGAGACATAAAACACTCCTACTTTGCCTGCCTCAAGCTCCAACCTGTCAAAATTGGCTGCAGTATCAAATGTTTTTGACTATAAACTGAGCCTTTAAAAAAAAAAAAAAATCCTATTTTATTGTGTTCATGAAAATCGGATAAATAAAGCTGAGAAATTCCATCTGTATCACATCAATCATGTCAGTTCCATGTGTATCTTTAAATATACAGATGGAAATACCTTTGTTGTTGCACAGTGTGGGAAATTGGTCGACATAAGAGACCAGACTTAGACACTAGATTTAATATTATGAATAGAATAATCAGAAAGGAAAAATTGCTGTGCAACTATTGATAGATAATTCATATAAAAGTTCAATCTTCCAGTTGACTTGGGGACAGCAGCGTATTCACAGATGATTTAACGAAAATAACAACAACAAAAAAAAACCTGCAATATATATGTTTATGCAAACATTTTAAGAGAAGATAATCATGACAACATGCAGCAATTATATGGTATAATAAACAGCGTCCTTAATATCTAATGGCTTCACTAGTGGAGATGTGTACAAAAAATTGTTATGATGAACTAATGTAACTTAAATAGTTCCTTTCTACTAACACTAATAACATAAAACAGCTTTACAATAAACACACTAATATGCAGGTTGGAAAAGGTTGTGTTACAGAGTGTGGGAAGAATAAATTAGGACGGCTTGATTACAGAAAAAAATAAAATCTGATGTTGAGAACTTAGGAGATGAGCATCATTTGGCTCCAGTGGGGAATGATAAGCAAGATATCAGCCACCTGTAAGAGTGACCATTGTGAAAGAAAATCTACTTTTGGATAAATTCATCTCAGCCACTAAGCGGGTAACAGTAGTTTAGCTTCTAAGGGAGGCAGAAGCATTCAGCAGCCAGAAGACATTACAAAATAAGAGCATTTTCTCTCATACCCCTTTCCCACTGTCTGAAAAACCCATTTAAACCTGGGAACAATCAGCTCACTAACTCCTGTTGCCCCATGTCAAACGACTCGCCAAGCGACTCGGGTTAAAATCGCCTTCAAACGGCTCGGCTCCAATCAGCATACAGTGAGAACATCAGAGCCGGGTCGACCTGCTAATCAACGTGATACCACTGAGCTCAACGTACAGATGCCAACACACCGCGGCAATGGCGCCTGATGTAACAAACCAAAACAACTCTGCTTACATTTGATAAAGATGACACAGCACAGTTAAGAGATTAGGACGGAGTAAAGTACGAATCAACAAAGCGCACTTAGTAGACCTTCCATGTTGCTCTCCATTGTTTAATTTTCTATATTTTTGTCCCACTGGTGACATCATCAGCGTTAACCAAGCATGGTGGCCTCACCAGACACGCAGCAGAGGGGGCACAGAGGCCACGAGGGGTCAGACCCAGCTGTTTTGTCTATAAGACAGAAGCAGATTGTTAGCAGGTCGACTTATGTTTAAAAAAACCGTGTTAACTCAGTGAGAAAGAGGCTTTAGTTTTCTCGTAGTCTTCTGTCTGGCAGAAAGAATTCATCCGACTAAATAAATAAAAACAAAATGAAGGTTTTTTTTAATTACAAGATTTTGCAAAAGGTAACTAATAATTTATGAAGACCTTTTAAAAAGTCTCTCAAAGGTTTGGGATTTTTTTGTTTAGAGAAAGTCTTAAATGGCAAATCCATTTATTACATTTGTTAAATAAAATACGATTTTGTGACTAGACTTAAAAAAACCCCAAACAAATAGGGATCTACAAGGATGCTTATGAGGGACAACTTGGTACACATGTGGCTTTCTTTTTATATTTTCAAAAATCACAAAAAGGCTGCTTTGTGTTTTGATTGACAGTCAATGTCTCTCAGTAAAAAAAAAAAGCAGCTCCACTTTCTCTACATTTAAGAAAAGCGCCTGTCAAATAGCTTTCAGAATTTGACCAGGTCAAATGCAGGACAGTAGTTTCCATTTGTGGAAAACCAGGAAAGAAGTTTAATAGTGAAAAACAACTTAATATCAATAAAAAACTTAATTAAAATTAGATTTATATCCTTTTCTGCTTCTTAAAATGTCTTGATTGTGAAAAAGATTTATAAATGAATGTTTTTGCTCTTGTTGAAAGCTGGAAACCATTTAAACAATACATTGTAAGATTAAAATACTAAAAAAAATGTTTGTTCGTTAAAACTTATTCTGTCAAATTTATTATGTGTTTTAAGAAAAAAAAACAAGAAAACACAGAAAATTAGTAATAGACTACTGTATTAGAGCAGCACTAACCCATAGGCATTCTTTTTTGACTTTTCCTGTTTCACAGAAAGAAACATACAGTGAGGCTCAGAACCTCTTTCATCCTCCATTACCTCAGTAATGGTCAAAAATGAGCTAATGAGAAAATGTTCTTCTCTGTAGGAAACTAAAAATAAATGCATTTGGTATGGATTGCAGGCAACAATGAATACGGCTCTAGAATGTATTTCAACTTCAGCACGATATAGAAACATCTTACAGAGAAGAGATCGCTGCAGGAGGGATAGAGTTTGGTGATAAAGAGGGGGCTGGGAGGTACATAAGTGAAGAGTAAAGTCGATTAAAAAGGAAACGGAAAGAAACAAGCTGGGGTGTCAGATGGAAAGGCAGATGGTTAGAGAGTGCAGCTCAAATCAGTCTCGTTATAGGGCTGGAACTTCAAAGACTGAAGCCAGACAAAAAAAAAAAAAAAAAAAAATATCCCAATATCCCCAATCTAAAGACCAGTCAAAAAAGTATATTAACCTCTACCCCTACATGACAACACTGTTCAAAGGGATTTGGCTCCCAAAAAAAACTGATAGTGTTCTTGTGTGCTTTGCTTTCTTTCCCTAGAGAATCTTTATTTTTACTTTTCTTTTACATAATTGTTTAGTTATCAAGTAAATCTGATATAAAGGTTGGAAATGTGCTTAAAAGTCTTGTTTACATTACCTTGTTTGAACCTTATTCAATATGTTGTAGGATAAAGGATAAAGTGTTAAATCGCACCATAAAATATATATATAAAGCAGCGCTCTCTAACAGTCAGGAAAAACAGAAAAGGAGCCAGATATCGAAGTGTATAATGCAACACTCCTCAAGCCTTTGAAGCCTTTGGCTTTGCCTCAACTCTGAGGTCTCTTCAGCTGTGTTGCATCAGCCTAAGGAACCAAAGTCTCAGTTCAAAACTTGATCATAAGCAGATCGGGCAGACCTGCGCTCGCAAAGAAGTACCTACATGTAAGTTTAGTGAACAACATGCTGACTGTTAGGATTGTGACACTGATTCAAACCAGCTCTCCAAACTCAAGGTTCCTTCTTGATTGAGGTGAAATTATCTCTAAGATCAGAAGAACAGCTGTGGACGTGATGACAGAGGTCTTTAAAGGGGTGGCTTTGACTTGCGGGACAAGAATTCTGTAAGTTATTACAAAGAATTGTTTGCAGATGATTTACAATGATGGATTTTAAGGGAATTAGAAAATGTCACTCCCTGTGTGGGCTAAGAGGGAATTCTGAGGATGAAATGAGATCCAAGGGAAAAAAAAGGAAAGACATTTCAAACAGAAGGTCAATAACTAGTATTAATGCAGGATTTTTAGCACACTCAAGAGAGGCATGACATTTTTGGAAAAGTTTGTTAAACGTACAATCTAGGGATGGGTATTACCAAGAGCCTATCTATGTAAAATCAAACGGTGCCATGATTTAGGCACCAAAACACATCATTGTGACACAGAGGGAGTGGAAGAGCAGGCGATTTTCCATGCCAGACATGAACTCAGCATTGCCCATACAAGAGATGACGTCTGAAGAAGAGGAAAAACAAAGCAAGAATGACTAAGGGCTGAAGAGGAAGGCTCAACTTTCCAAAATGTGGTACAACTTACATTCGCTTTCATGTTTGTGACAAGGTTCAAGGCCAGCGGTGGGAATACTTCTGATTGAAGGAAACGCTTTCTGCACAAAATCGTTATTTCCACTTCAGTTTATTACATTGCTTGATTACCAATACACATAATCACCCGATTCATCTCATCCTAATATTTCTCTCCAGAGGCTTTACACATTAGAGACATAGATTTCTTGGTGCTTTTTCTTTACCACAGACCTTGAATTTAGAAAAAATACCGGGAGAACATCCATAAACATCAATCTTCTAGTCTTGCTGCAAATTCTCAGTTAGTTTGAGGACATTGACATCAATGTAACTTATGTTTAGGGTTTTAAAAGAAGAGGGATATCTGACCCAAGTTCAAGTATTTGTAGCCTTTAATATATTCCCACAACATGATGCTGCAACCCACACATTTTAGTATTAGCATCATGTGTTCATGATAATGTACAGTATAAGTTTTCTTTGACAAATAAAGTTTTACATGCACACCAACAAGTTTCAATTTACTTTATTCTGAACAGGGGATGATCTTACAGGACATGGGAAAAAGGGTAAAGAGAATACTCATGGGTTTATTTCAAGAACATTCAAAACATTAAAAAAGCCCAGGTTTGTAGAGAGCCGTATAATAGTTGACCTTTCAGCAGGTTCTTCCACCTGAGCTCAGGATCTGTGCAGCTTCTCTGGATTTCCCAAAGACCTTTTAGTTTCCTGTAATTCCAACGCTTGATATGCAAGTTGTGGTATTCGCTTTTCATTTTGCCTCATCTAATTTTTCAACATCATCATTCTTGACCTGTCTATTGTTACAGTTTACCTGTCTCATACAGAAACTTCGCACAATGAGAGACTATGATAGCCCATAAATGACAGAACAGAATTTACACTCTGTTGATTATGTTTTTTTTTTTCCTTTGGCAGCACTCCACCATTTTTAATACACCAGGAGAACCAGGCTGCAAGTAAAAATAAGACACTTCTGTTGTGAGGTCTTTTAGTTTCAGTGTATCTAAGGCGTATCTCTTTTTATTAGAAATGTCCATAAACTTTATACGGTCAAAGTTAGATGAAGATCCTTGAAAAGTCTCTAAAGATAGAATAAGATGTATCACCATTTTACCAATTGGCCTAAACTAATCTGTTACACTGAACCGACAAAACATGACTGATAAATATGAATCCATGTGGGTCAGTGGGTGTAGGTGTCCTTGTTGCAGAGTCTGGGTGGGTTGTCAGTATCATTGCTAAACTGCAGCTGCTTACTGAGATCATCACACACAGGATAGGGAGAGCAGCTGCAAGGCTCCGGAGACAGAGGGAAGTTTAGGTCTCCAAACCAAACTGCCAAGTCCCCCTGCTTATCTCGGCCACTTTGTTGTCTATCTTCCTCTAGGGCTCTTTGTACGGCCCACAACCACTTTAATGAACAAGACCACTACGTGTATTCTACTCCATTAGTAAATGAGTACTTTGAGAACAAATAGTGCAAATAATTGTAGTTTAATATATTCTGAGGTGCACTTCAGTTATGATGTAATCTTTTCCACTATATACCGTTAAGAAATGAAAGCATTAAAAGAAACCTTTTAAGATATCAGCACAGAGAAATGGAGGTAGATTATAGGTACAATCACATGTAAATTAAGCTAATTATAAAGGATTTTCTTTTTTGTATTAAAGGTGCCTGCAGTTATATGTTTGTGTGTGTGTGGATGTGTGTTTGCATGTACTTGTGTGTCTCCAAGATGGATATCTGGCCAAAATTACAATGCCAGAGGAGGCTACTGCTGCTAGAGACAGTCTCACGCAGTCACAGACAAACCCGCCTCCATCTGTCCCCTTTATGGGTCAATCGTAACAGCCTTCATGCAGAGAACGATGAAGATGCATGATCGAGTCTCCAATGGCGACTAAAAACAACTTCACTCTCAGTGTGAACTGAGCTGTTTGAGACCTGATAATACCAGATTGAAATGGGATTATACTGCAGTGAACCGGATCATGTGGGTCTAAAACTGCTTATACTGAATTAGTAGGTTATTGGAAACTGGATTAAACTAAACAGATAAAGATTATGGAGGAGGGAATAGGGATGAATCTTCAGATTTAAAGTAGACAAAATCAGATTTCACTAAAGTAAACCTTGTTTGACTGTCCTGTCTGAGTAACAGGGGGGAGATAATGTGCTAGAATTGTATTTTGATTAGTTAAGGCACATCACTACCAATACCACCTCAGATACTCATATGTTTGTTTTTCTCTTTTAATGCATATAAAGCTATTTTACATTAAGGTTAGGTTACATTGGATGGCTTGCAATGAATATGTTCTGTGACTGGAGTTGTGATAATTACCACTGTTAAAAAATGATTGATTAGCTAGATTAAGAAAACTATCCTAATTTAGGGGAAATAACTCAAAAACTCAAATGCTTCAAGAAGCCTTTTTTTCCAGTTGTAGGCTATTACTGAACTGGACCAAATGACCAAAAGGTTTACCTTTTTTAAACAAAAGATTGCAAACCCAAAGATTAGAGATTAGACATAAAAGGTATCCGACATGCCTTCCTTTGGATGAGTGGCCTATCAGAGTGGTAGAAAATTATGGCTTAATCAACATTGGGTCCTTTGTGGTTTGCACTCAGAGGTGAATCCTTTACTTCACAGCCAAATGTTTTTTTTTATTATTTTACAGTCTAGATTATTAATCAGCAATGACAATGTATTTGGTTAATGTTAAAACCAACATCAGTTTTATTATAGAGAGGAGAACCAAAAAATGATGGGTGGGGATTATCCACAGATTAATGAAGAGCTTTTCACTTTAATACATTACTTTAAACCTGGTTCTCTATTTGCTTCACAAGTAGTCGTACATAAAATAAACTTTGACCACAGAGGAATCAGTCCCAAACACACTTGAGTTCTTGCTGTCCAAGGTGTACTTCTGCCTTTTTCACCACAAAACTAATGTTAAAATAGTTTACGTGATGCAAATAAATGCATTTCCTTCTGGAAAAAGGCTTTGGATGTACTCTGATACATCATTGCTGTGGAGCTGAGTCTTTGTCCTAAATTATGTAATGTAGGAACATTTCCTATTACAAGTAAAATACACTACAGCCAACTTGTGGTAATCTGTGATCAGGTACACCCTGATTTTCTGGGTGTGCCTTGGACGTCGCTTTCGTCTGACTTCATGCAGCAACAGAGAATAATCACACAGCCACAGGCGTATCATATCAAATGTTGAGCTCATGTTTGAAGCAATGAATCAAATACCAGATCATGAGCCGTAACATGAAGCTCCAGTAAATGTCTATTATTCCTTGGTAAGAATTAAATGCAGAGCTAAAGCCCGACAGATTATGTTCATGTTGTTGGAATGTTTCTGACTTACAAATACACCCATTTGGAGTCGTCTGTTTACAGCAGTTCAAGAACAGGATCGTTAACCCCAGGTTACTTTTTTTTTCTATCTCTGACCTCTGAAGAGCTCAGAAGTTTCCCACAGGGATAAACAAAGCTGCTAATTATTATCTCACATTAATTAGTTCGGTGCATTATGCTCCACTGTGCTCTTTTGGAGCGATTCCGTGAAATTCCTCATTCAGACGGAAGGTCAAAGATAATCAAGGCAACAAACGTAGAGGCACACATGAGCACACTCAAACACACACAGGGCTCAGATACCAAATATAGGGATGGCTGAGTCCTCCTGGCTCACAGCGTACTGGCTCCGAATGTCTCTCACTCTAACACACTCAGGCGCACAGATGTCTGTGCACCACCAGTGAGACACCAGACAGCCCCACCTGCCCACTGACAGACCACCAGCAGCTAATGGATCAGTGTCTCTCAAAGCGTAGTCTACTGAAACCCCAATACTTCATAGAAAAAAAACAGTAATCTGTGCCTGCCTGCAAGTGTTGCTCTGTCCCATGAGCCATGCACATCATACGATTCAATTAGAAAACAAGAGATCTTTATTCACAAATGACATTAACTACACTCATACAAACATCTGCAGGGTTTAGAGCCATCTGTCACGCACTGCTCTATTCGCCTGACGAGTGTGAGTGTGAATCACACGAGTTAAGTCATTGTTTTCCCAGAGTGGGTACAGGTTTGTGGTAGAACTTTCACTCAGTCAGTCATCAGGTGTTCACAAAGTCTGCAAGATGTTGAACCCAAGCACAGTAAAAGAAATCAATTACTTTGGAAAGATTTAGGAAGTGCACAAACAACATGGTGGAGCTGCAGCTCTGTGACAGGCTAATGACTTGTTCTGGGTCTTCTTCATCTCTCAGTTAATGACAGCTGGTAGAGAAACCAGCCCCCTCAACCATAAACAGGATATATAGGTGGACGGTATGGATGGCAAGGCTGATTTCAGGGCTGATGTGAAAATAATAATCACTAAATATATTTACTGATTCATGCATTTTATGAATTTATCATTTGATGCTCATAATCAGTCAGAGGCTTGCTTATGTAAGGGTTTATGGGGGGGTTCAAAGGATACATGGGTCAAAAGTTAAGGTTAGGTTACATAAAAATTGAGGGTTTGGACTCTGCAAGGTTTATGTGACACATGGAGACACCTGCTTATGCCAACATGCTGCTGTAGATCACATAAAAACAACATTTTACCCAAACATATAAATGATATAAGGTTATACCAGCAAATACACTTGGTTTATGTGCTGCTCACAACATTTCCTTACAGAAACTGACTCTCTTTTTGTTTTGAAGCCGTACTAAAGGTTAATTTCATTTTTTTTCTGTTATATCCAGTTCAGTCTACACAAATGAAACATTTAAAAAGCACTTGGTACTTTTTTTATCGTATTCGATTCAGTAACATGTGACGCGTTTCATTTTGTGGTACACATCAATACTGGGGATTAAAAAGTTAATCTATTGAAAAACAATTATGATCATTAGAGGTAATTTAGCCATTAAAATGATTAATAAGTACAAATAATTCTTAAAAAGCAGTCCTTATAGATGGTAAGTTAGGCTGACTGGACACATTTTAGTTATCTGGATTACATACTGGTTGTTTGGATTAGTAGTTGGATTGCTAGTTAGCTGGTTGTTTGGATGGTAGCTCAGTAGGTCTTAAAAATACCTTCAATTTTAGACAATAAAGACAAAATGTTTAATATCCGAATATTAGAAAAGCATAGTTGATATGTCTTGACCTTTTCCAGTTTCCTTGTTAACAAATCGAATCCATTTTATTTTCAGAAACAACAACCTTCTTCTTTAAAAATTAAAAAAATGCAGCTTGAAAAACACAAAGAAACAGTCAATAATAATTACCAACAAACAATCTAGTAGGGGTTTGCCTTTGCCTACATGCACAGAGGGACATGAGTGACTTATCTGGGACAGGGACATCACAGGGAACAACAGCGATAGAAATTCAATTTTCTGGTGGTGATAGAAAGGGAGTGAGAGCGCGACTAAATAGGTGTGACTGCAGAGGTTTGCCTTTAATGCATCCAAGATCATACAATACACAGTAGAGCAGGCCGCCAGGAAAATCCTTCTTGCTGACATTGTTTTATGTCTTAAAATGTGTGTGTATGGGTGTGTGTGTGTACATGTGTAAAGCTGCGGCAGCTGAATTCAGCAGATATAAAAGGAGGACTGTAGTGTCACTCAAAACCTGAGGGAAAGAGGATACCAAGCAAAGAAGTGCAGAGAAAAAGAGAGGACAAAAAAATGAAGAAGAAATAAATCAAAAGGGGATTAACAGCAGGAAAGTTATTCACAAAGTGCTTTTTATTCATTTGTGTTTTTCTATTAATCTTTCATAAAGACACCAAATTGTTGCTGGACTGGCTACTTAAATAGAGCTGTAGAGGTAGCATAGCTAATTACATACAAGCAAGCTTTACTTGAAGCTCACAGTTCTACATCAAGACAGCTGCATGTGGATACAGGCGGCAGACCTGCCAGTTGAAGCATCCTAAGTGGAAATTTATGAGTGAATTATGTAAACTCGGTGATGGCAGCTGTATGGCATACTTCCAACCCCTTCACTTGATATGCTCATTTAGTGCCATAAACAGGCACAAAACAGTGCCATGTGCATTCATAAAATGCATTTATTAGTATTTATACATTCAACTGTTTTAACATTTAGATGCTAAAGCCACTACACAGTATATCTGTCATAGGGTAAAAGAATGACAGATTTGGCCAGATGATGGCTAATATAGTAATATAAGAAAATATTATCTTTCTCTAACCATTGCTGTAAACATCTAGCCTACTCTAGTCTCAGGGTAGTCCTATAAGATTGGATACATAAATCTTCCTTCCTGTCAGTTGTCTAATACCCAATTAGCTGACTGTGCAATATTAGGAGTTCCAGTTAAAAGAAGGATCTCTACATTTTTTATGTAGTTTTTATTTTCCCCTACTTTAACCTTTTTATTTGGTTTTAAAGAGTCACAAATCACCAGTAATTTGTTACTTTTAAAGGTCCTTTTTCAGAATGAGAATCAGCTCTACTAAGAAGGATTCTCAGCAAAACCAAGGAATTTGACTTTACTTTGAAGCACTCACAGCTTAGAGACATTATGTAAAATATAACAATTTCAATGGAAATCAAACATCGGATAAAACCTTCATAACCCTACAGTAGAGTATGTATGTGTATAAAATAAGGCATGCTCTGAAGGTGCAATGTTTTTTTTCCACAGCTGAGCGGCTGACAAGGCTGAGAGGTGTTCATGGTGTTAATCAGAGAGACACTAGGAAGGTGGAAACTGTTTCTTTGGTGCCTGATTTTTATAAAATAGTGCCAAAGAAAGGAAAGCAACGCTAAGTTTGTGTCTTGGATTAGATGTTAGATGCTGCTTTCCTGTCCCAACACCTGTACAAGTTCTGTATGTAGAGCAGAGAAATCCTGATGATCCTCTCCTCCGACCTAGCTGTTGCAGTGTGTCTAAAGTGCATTAAAACTAAGTTCTGGTTTACTGGTACCAGACTCTTCCTCATCCCAATCCCCAAATGTCAAGGAATCACTTTGATCAGAGCACCTTCCTCTTTCTGTGTGCTTCATGGCTACTAGCAAACTGCAAAAGTTGTTTCCTTCATCATGGCTCTCCTCTTTGCCACTCATTCTTGCCGGTTTATGATGCATAATAATTATTTCACATGAGGTGTGGACAGTGGCATCCCCTCCAAAGTCACCATGAAACTCTTGTCTGCTTCTGTGCTAAAGGTTTTCTCTGCCCAGCCCGTTGGTTCACGTGGAATGCCATGTCGTCCTGCACTTTTGCTATGCTATTTCCAACCTTGAATGATGACTCAAAGGCTGTATTTGTACAGAGCAAGAAATCTGAATATAGGCGTACTAATACCACTCATAGCAATAACAAGAGATGGACTGTGAAGGTCATTGGTTACACTATGCTGTATTTATGAAAGAGGTTGGACTAAGACTTTGTTTTGCAAGTCTCAAGTAAAGCTCATATCTGTATCCCCCGAGTACAGTTTCAAGCTGAGACAGGTAACTTTCAAGTCAAGTCCCAAGCCTGAAACTTCAAAGTTCAAGTCCTCTGGGCTTTTTTCTTTCTTTTAACAAAGTTAAATTATATGTTAAATGTATCGGTGAAGGTTCTCAGTCATCCAGGTCATGGTCAAGCTAGGAAAGTTCAGTTTAGGCAACTGGACGTG